>JAGVVM010006711.1:0-25145 GCA_019149425.1 Psidium friedrichsthalianum
TTTCTGATAATAGGCAGAAATCGAGCCAATGCATGATGGGTACCAGCACTGCGTGCATAACAGCCGAGCTGGCATGAGTCAAACACATGCATCACAATTAAGCGTGCTCTCATATCAGGGCAATGCAGCTACCTAACAAAGCATACCGCAACGTCAGGGGGTTCAGTTTTACAACCTACTGACCTACAGGTCCTGACGCATCTGCAACATTCGCCTAAACGTCACGAGTTCCTGGCTACAGCGTAGACTAACCATCCTAGCCCAACTAGCAAACGACGGTGCATCCATATACAATTCATATAGCATCCTAAGCCCTTCTCTAATTCCTAGGTCTGGGCTCTGTCTATCTAACTACCCGAAAAACAAAAGAGCTGACGGAGTAAAAAACAAGGCAGCCTTCGTGCACTCGCCTCCAAATCCTCGAACGGTTCCGATAGGCGTCGAGTCTCTGGGACTCGCGGTTGCTCTCGTGATACGCACGGTATACGGTACACGTAGTATGTCACAGCCCGCGAACACCCCAATGAGGCTGAGTGGTTGCAGCGACAAACCGCCTGTTACATACAGTGGCAACGAATCCCTGCGTACTCACCTGGCCTAACGACTAGCGACGGCCCAAAGGACATGCTCTACTCGGCTGAAGTGGACGCATCAGAGCTGACGCAGACACAAAAGCGTGAAAGTATTATTCCAATTTATTAAAAATGGGATTTTTCACACTTCACCAATATTCCAGAACATAGAACTGGGGGCGAATCGACACCGACATCTGTAAACCTCGCCTGAGGAAGCGTGCCTTCTATAACATACATATCATGCAATCGTGGTGACAGCGGGTGTGCATGAATTGCCACAAGAAAGCACTTTTACAAAAGACATACCATCATATATATATATAATGGGTAAGCGTTAGATACAAACTCCCAAAGAAAACCGGTCCCAATGTTTCGAGCTACTAAGCTCGTCTCTAAAATGACTAACCAGGTACATAGGCAGGCATAGACTCGTCCATCTCGAGCTCACGGGGCTGGGCTCGGGATCCTCCTCGTGCTCCTCTGGGGTAGGGGCGCGGTCCTCTGGATCCTGCACCTGGTCTGGTGTGTTTCCATCGCGTCAACCCTCCTCGTGTGGCCATCGACCGGCATCGGGAACGTCCTGGGGACGGTAACTCCTGATGGGTCGGGGGTCGATCACCTCGCACACCATGACTTGCTGGCTGGCAAGCAAGGATCGGTTCCGCCCTCCATAGGATCGGGGAGTCCCCTCTGGGGTCCTCGAAGCCAACCAGGCCCTCTCAAATCACGGCATCATATCTAGGGTACATAGATAGGTTACCAGCTCCTAAGATCTACTATGCACGAGTGGTCACATGTCTAGCCTTGCCACAGGAGTGGCGTGGCATAGTCAAAATGGAGGGTAATTCTCTGTGTCCGCATAAAACTGCACTTCTAGGGGGGGCAGTCCTAAAAAGCATCGGCGGTGCTAGCAAGTCATTCGATGGTGTGGACCTGGATCTGTAAATACGGGCAACCACTACGACCTACATGAGTCGAACTTCTAACTAAGTCGCACCACTAGCCCTAAACGTAGGATAGCGTATACTATAGGGGTCGGCTCCCTATTGCAATGAACTATGGTTCTCGTCCGAGGTTCAGGCACTCTCAAGATCTCGGTAACCTAGACCCCAACATGCTAACAACGCGTACAAATCATCACAAGCACAGATAATATCATACAGACTTGCACAAGAGATGTCAATCAAGATGCATATGAATATGCTACAAGGCCTCAGACCTGGCCATGATCGATCCAATGGATCAACTCGAATCCATCACCCGGCCCCATACCGGGTCCCAATAGACCATTGCCCTCTGTCACTTAAACCAAATCCTCATCAGGGCTCACCCAACATGCCATAACGGTCACATACACATGGCGTCCTCAAAACGCCTTACATTGGTCTTCTTCCCTTGTTCCTCTCCAGCTTACCCCTCGTTGGGCCAGTTTCTTCTTACTTCTAAAGTACGTCACAGGGCATAAAGGCATACCAAGTGACAAACTACTAATGGTCATGCTCTCAATGTATGCGGGCCAATGGTTTTCGTATCTAGAACAAGTCAAACAGAGAGCATGCATGCTAAGGCATATTGCACACGTATAGAACGCATCCAGCAACCATCACACTCTTTAAATGTGCGGACAGACAGGAGACAAGCCAATAAGAGATCAAAAAAGGCCCCACAGAACAATACCACAATACATTGTCAAACAAGGATTACTGATAGATAACCACATAATTGATTCTACGGGTATCAATACCAAATCTAAAAACAACATTGTGCCTCATGAATCAAAAACACAAAGAAAACGTCTCAGCAATCTCGCATACAGCAAAAAAAAAAAAAGAAAAATAAAAATAAAATCCAAGGGGTTGGCTTGTCCATAAGCCCGAACACTCTAAACTGGGTTATTCCCATGACTGGAGTTAATAACTCCATGCTATTGATTCAATGTTGTATTGTTTCACCCATGTAGTTGAATTAAGCTCTGTTAGGGTTTGAGACCCAGTTATAGATTAATTCAAATGGTGGTGCCTGAAAAGCCTCGACTACCAAGGCACCATGGCGCCAACTAAGAGGATAAGTAAGAAAATCCATTAAAAATTACGTTCCCATTAAAGAGATTTTAGAGCCCATAAGTTCAAGTTGGGGGCTATTCTAATAATAGATATCAGGGTTTAAGGTGTAGTAGGAGTTCAAAGCCCATTTAACCTAGTGGCTTATATTATAGGTACAAGTAAGGCCACAATTAGAAATTCGGGCCCAATGAACCATATCTTAGGCCCATTAATAATCTTAAAGTCGACATCAAATACAATTAAGTGGCTCATATAATATTAAATGGTTTACTGTATGTAGGCCCAAGCCCAGGGGGTAATTGTCAAAGATATAACCAATTAAGCCATTTCAGTCCCATTTTAAGGCCCATTTAGTTGTTCTAGGACCATGTACATTAATGGGCTTCATCAATATAATATTTCTAATTTATAAGTTGGATGCCGATTAAACTCATTTTCGCCAACAGACAAGGCATAAAAAAATCCATCATCCTTGTGTTCAATTAAAAAAGATAATAGTAATCTTTGGGGCCCAGGGATTAAGTATACCAAAATTAGTCCCAAGGCCCATTAATCTTAAAACAAAATATTGGCCAAACACTACCGTAACTTCCTCAACGCCTAGGCCCATGAATTTTCGGCCCCACTAGAGTTAAGTCTCGGCACTCTAAAAGAATCTGCTCGGCCCAATCAGTCAACTACAACAAGCACACAGCCCACACTTTAATGCCCATTCGCGAATTTCATATCAAGCAAATTGAACCATTAAGCCTAATTGCATAATATTAACATCTAACCTTAGATTAGCCACTAATCACATACCATTACCACACATATACATACAAAACCTAAAAGCTAGGATCTGAGGTTTGCTTATCCATAGAGGGCGCGGTGAAAGGCGGCTCTGTTCAGATCGGAACGACGGCAACTCACTGGGGCGGACACCAGCCCGGTTGAATAGGCGCCGTGAACTAAAACTCGAGGAAGGCGAGAGAGTGAAATTGGTGAGGTTCGTAATTCGCCTAATTCTTCAACCCTGCGAGGTTCCCAAGCTCCACGAAATAGAAGACTATAGGAGGGACCCAGCTGGGAGGCCCTTACCAAAACTGCGACGAACTGAGTGGAGCCCTGACGAACTCCGGACGTGGCGGACAACAAAAAACCGACACGTGACGGCGGCACGTTATGGCGTGGCGGAAACGGCTATCCGCGATAGCAACGATGGAGGAAAGAGAGGAATGAGGTCGGGGTTTTCTCGGCTCTTCGTGGCCACTAAATGGGAAGAAGAACTGTAACAAGCAAAAGCCACATAGGCGTCAGGCTTGGAGATGATGTGGCGTCTGGGGCGGTGGCGGGCGGACTGAGGACTCGCTGTGAAAGCGGACCGGTCATTGGCGCTGTACGGACGCGGAAAGAGAGGGGGAGCATGAGAGCGAGCCGAGGAGAGTGAGGGGACGTAGGATGGGGCCAACACAATATGGAGGCGGTGAGAGAGAGAGTTAAGGTAGAGCATTATACTAGCTAGATCCAAATATAAGGCTAGTTGGGTTGTAATGTATGGGATTTGGATGTGAAATGTAGTACCTCTGATATGATGTGCCTTGGAATTTGTAGCACTTGACAAAATGATTGATTGATTGGGATTGCATTGCACATGACACTTGATTGATTGATTGGGTGACATCCGAATTGATGTGAACTGTGATTTGCTTGCCTCGCTTTGCGTGCACCAAATCACCGATTCGGATCCGAGCTGCGTGAAACGGTTTTAGACTGGTTTGTGGTGTCGGTCCTGTCGATTCTAATAATCATACTCATCAAATCTCCTATTTAGCGTCCTTCTAAGTCCTGACATTTACCGGGGGCATTTCGGATAATTTTCCATTCACGGTGCTGCTTCACTGTGCGTGTCACTACCTCTTGGGCGCTGTCGACCTGGCCTAGTCGATCATTTGTTCTGAAACACTCGACTCTCATTTCTGTCATTGCGTTTGTGCTTGCTGATGGTGCAGATTGTCGCAACGTCGATGTGTGCATTTTTGTGGTGTCAATTTCATTAACGTCATACCGGACCCTGGCGACCCTGTTCAATCAGTCTCAAGCCAACGGGCGGCTTGATTTGGAGCAAAATTGCCACTAGATAGACCTTTCCCCTCTTCCCCCTGCTCGGTTGGACTCAAGTACCCAGGTTAGCTAACTCCTGGGAGTAGAAGCGTCGACTAGAGTGAATTCATCAAGTATTTCCAATTAGTTTAGAAAGGCAAATCTGCAAAAAAAACAACGATCCGGATGTTTCACTAGGACGACGCACGCAGTCGGGTCTAGATATGCCGGCAAAGGGCGTTCCTACGTGCGTACGCTAGTACAGAGGCTCTATTTAGTAATCCTGTTTGTGATTGTGTCTTTCACCTCGGTCCGGTCTCTTCTCCCTTTTGATCATGGTGACCCCTTTGTGAGCTCCTTTTCCCATTCTACAATGCTTTTTTTTTTGTTTTTTTGTTGCATTTTTTGTTTTTTTTTCAACTGTCTCGCCTGCATTCCCCTCCCCCCACTCTAATCCCCTCCCCCTGTCTGGTTTTTCCTTTACTTTCATGCCCCCACCCCCTAGTCACTCCTCCCCCCCCCCAACCCACACTCCCATTCTTTTTGTTTTCTTTCCTTTTATCCTCTTCCCTCCTTAGTTGTGTTTGTGCGTCCAGTTTCCCCAATACCCTTCTCGCCGCGCGTCGGTCTTTTGATGCTCTGTGCACCGACATGCCACGCCTACCCTCTCCTCCCCAGTGTCCTTTAGCTCCCCTCTTTTCACCTTTCATGGCATTCCTTTTCAACTCCAACTTAGCTATGTTCTAGCCCATTTCCTCACTCTGGCCCACCACTCCCCCCCACCCCATATGCTTTCGCTCCGCCTGGCTCCGGCACACTTGCCCCCGTCCCCTCTGTCCCTTGACCCGCAAGTTTCTTCGAAGCCTCGCCACCATCCAACGACTTTGCTCCTCTATCCCCCCCCCTTGTCGCTATTCCAACGTGAGGAGGCATAGAATCCATAGAAGTGCTCCGACTCGCTCGTTTACTATTACCTGTACCCCCCTGTAGGGTTGTCCAACACCCCTGTCGCGTCCGCTAGCGTCGAGAGCGGATTTGCAATCCCCATGTGATGAACATCTTCTTGGGCACCTTTCTAGTGAAAGCGACATGGTAGTCTGATCTTTGGAACTACTACTTATGACATGCCTCAGTCCAAAACTCCAAGTTCCTTCCCTTGCATATAGGATATAGAAGTCAATTTTTTCTTCACTTGAATTATACATCTTAAAAACATAGAACCATCACTGCTGCTTGTCTTGTTGGCATAATAGTAATCCCAGCTATATAGAGATGGTAAACCACCAAATCTAGCATATATCTCATAATTTATCTTTGTATCTGACGATAGTCGGACATGAATGTTTCCACCAGCTGCACCATGAGGGATGTCCAAAAGGAAGTACGTCCAAGTATTGTTTAATTCACCAGTTGAGATGTTGCTTATAAGGGGCTCAAGAAGGAAGTTTGCCGAATTGGAAGACATCTTCTCGCTGACTGGCAAATAGTACGATTCGAAAGGCACTGATATCCTCAGAAATGTCTGCAGACAACTATTCTTACCTTGTCAATAGGTTATCCGGCGAGTACATTGTTCAAATCAATAGACATAAAAGAATGTCGCGCCAGCAAATTCAATTCTTGGTTAAACTATTAAATTTTCTTTCGAGATACTAAGATCACACCGGCATCACATTTTCTGAATATTTAAGGTCCCTGGTACTTTTCACCCAAATCAGTGACATAATACCCATTTAATGTCCCTTCGTGCAACCAATAAGGAGTGAGTGCAAATTGATTGTGCTTGTACCATCAAGTTCCAATTCTCAACATCATTCTAAGAAAAAGTTCATCGACAGTCGCATTGAATGAACAAGATAAACCGCTAGCATTGATTGAACATGATAAACCATTAGCAACTGGATTATTTAGAGAGAGAGAGAGATTAGCCTCACCTGAAGCACATACTTCTCCCACATACAGTTTGGTCCAGCCTTGGCTACAGAACATTCAGCTATTTGCACTTCCAAAGAATAACATACTGTCATGTTTGATACCTTGGTTCCACCTTGATCTTTCGAGAGATTAGCTGATAAAATCGTTATGAACCAACGACCAACCCTGGGTGACTGAATGACGAAAGGTTCTCCATCAAGAGTACCAGAATAATCATGAAGTGCTGCTGAAGCTATTCTGCCATACCGTGCAAGACACAATAAACTAAAATACCAACACCCCCTGCGTTGCTCGACAATGCTGAGCTAAAGCTGAGATTTGTCGCAGTGATGGACAATTCTTCTGACATTTCCACTATGTCCACTGTGTAAACTTTCACTTCATTGTTCCTAAAGCAAGAAGTCTGAAAAGAACTTTTGCAGGACAGCACACTTCCCCTCGTCTGGTTATAACTGACATATGGGAGACTTCCCGTGATATTAGAGCTGTCCAAAGGAGAACAGGGAAGCGAGTCAACCGTCTGGTTGCAATTCTGGCCCCACATTCCAGAGGCCTTACAACCTTCAACACTTACATTGGCACTGAATGAGTAGGCTGGTCCTCGGACAATCTGCAGTACCAGGTTTAATTGCACATCATTGATTGATAATAACAATCAACAAAGTCATCAAAAATTGGCATGAAAGTTTTGAAAAATAAGAGCTAATGTGAGGAATCATGAAGACAAACCTATTACAGCATTCCTGGAGATCAGAGAAGCTGCGCTAATACATATGTTACCATTTTACTTTTTAAAAATCTTTTGGGGTTTCTTTTTTTCTCCTTCTTGTTTCCCTATTTCTTTGTTTATTTACTTTTTTTATTTTCCTTTTCCTTGGAGGGAGGGGGTAAGGGCGGGGAGAGGGGTTGTTTCTACCTATTATAAGGAAAGGATGCTGCTTTCAGGAAGGCTATAAAGGGTTTAAAAAATGTTTATGAAGGTAAACTCTTTTGTACTATTTCACATGAGAAGTCTATACTTTACCAGGGAACACCACTACATTGAGTAAGTTTCTCTCCCTATGAGATTCCTCATGGAACCTGGTACCAGGTTCAACTGTTCCAGCGGAAATTAGAGTCTTTAATGATTTTCTGGTACTCTAATGCATAACTATGTCGGAAGCGAACAGGAAATAGCAACAAGACAGCAACAGCATTGACCATCTACGACCTCTGTAAAGAACAATGGGTTCTAAAGTCATTAACACTATCTCATAACCTAATCTTTATCAAGATAGAATTTCAGTTTGCATCGTGTTCTCATATTAATATATCCTAATTGGAAAATAAGTCTGTAAGTTTTCTTTCTAAGCCTACTTCTAGCTGAAGAAATGCTAACATATCCAAAGTACCATCTTTGATTGTGTCCATAACAAATGATAGAAGACACAGCTGAAAAAACGGAAAAAGAATAGAGGATCACCATCTTTGATTGTGTCCTCGTAGGTCCAACACCGTTGAAAAGACCAAAGTACCATACACCTGAGGATATCTGAACAGAACACGACAAGTTTTTTTTTTTTTTTGGGTAAGGTCAGAACATGATAAGTTGATTCTGCTGACTACAGCAAACAAGTTACCTATTTTAAACTACATGCATAAAAAAGATCCATATGTACATGTAATATGAAATATTGGAAAACATGCAGAATATGGCTAAAATAGAGAGTTGTCATAAAACAAAATGCAGCTATTCTTTTATTTGAACAGAAATCTGCAATTTCACGTGAAAAATGCAACTGAAGATGTAATAAACCTGCTCATTATTTAACTTTATGGTTATGTTTTTCTGCATAGGATAGCACTGCTCCACATTCTGCAGTCCTTGTATCCTTTCAACGGATTGATTCGATAATGAACCCAAAACTGCAAATAGAAGAACATACCAAATTCACAAAAGAAATATGAACGCATAAACCATATGGAAAATAAAGGAGAAACAAATATGACAGCAAACAGGATTGGGAGTCTAACCCTATATAAGGCGTGTGAAAAAACCAGTTACAATCGAAGACTTAGTGAGAAACTTAGCATGAAAGAAGCGGGGTTTCATTAAATCTAATTGATGAGCATCTGAAATAGCTCAATAGACATTTTCCGCCCAAACTGTCAAACTGGCATTTACCTAATCCATTTACTGAAGTGTTGGAGACATCTGGAAGAGGAGGACTGCCATCTCTAAAGCATATCATGGGCAGAGTGCTTTTGGGAACTTGTTCTATGCTCTCTATTCCCTGCTCATAACATATATGCAGGGGCGAGGTCAGGTAAGAAACAGCTGTGTTAAAAACAAGAAAAATAAAAGAAAGAAAGAGGATTGCATGTTCTGACATATGGCGAACCAGCTCACACCCCAAAATCTGCCCTTAGAGGAAGATTTATGAATCACGAGATTGAAATATAATAGTGGAATTTGAAAAAGGGAACACAGACTAATAGTTGGGAATCAAAAAGAGTTTGTAGCCTTTTCTTTGCAGTTTGAGACTCTGTGCGAGTGATTGTACACTGATGAATCAAAATAAATCAGGCACAGAGATTTGAATGATTGGAACAAACTTCAAAGAAGAAAACCAAGCCAGTTTATTTAACTGCTCTACTCATGCTTCTCAAATTCGATTGGCACACTTACAAGGTCAACATCTGATTCCAACGTGATGGACAGTGAGGAGAACCACGGTGGTAAATCAACTGAAACAAGATAGAATACAAAACATAAAAAATCTAATAAAATGTTTTACAGAAAGCAAACATTCAATTACAGAATAATAAAAATACTTACATAAAACAAGTATAAATAATTAATTCAATCTCTCTTCGACATTTCAAAGTCACATTTGACAAACTCAAAAGAAGAGGAGCAAAAGCTGAGCCATGTTTTTCATCAAATTCAGCATCTCAAAGCACGGTGATCCAACTTTAGAGGGGCACTTTAGTGAATAAGCAAAGGGAAACATGTGGTAGAGCATAGTAATTTCACCAGAACTGCGTGCTCCACAATGTTGAGAGCACAGAGCAATTTATAAGTCAACTCTCAATTTTTCAAGAAAGGTCTTACATTCTTAAGATACAACATGTCTCCTCATCGTAAAAGATGCAACCTAACCAGTTAGTCAAACTTGACTAATGCAGGATCTCCCTAGTCACCGGTTATAGCACTAAATACACAGTAACGCAAGTGTTTGAGATCAACACTTCTGTTCTAGCTTATGAAGTAACATACAATACCACACACGGAGTTGTCTGAATAACCAAATATCCATGTCTGTCTTATTTACAGACGGCTTGTTGATTCAACAGAGTGCTCGGAAACGAGAACATTAATCAAGACCAATCAGAAAATGCTCTGATATTTTCAGGTTAAGGTGGGCACAACTTTTATCTTCTTCTGTAATAGACTTTCAAATTGACTATGCAAATGAATAAAACAGAATAAAAGACAGGCATCTCTATTGAAAAAAAAAAAAAAGCAAAATCTAAAGTTGAAGAATAACGTTGATACTAACATCAATCACGCAGTCAAAAAGATTACAGGATCTACGACCAATAGTCCAACCGTATGAATCTTCAATTTCATTTTTATTTTCAGAAGACGCTAAGCATGTGAAGATAAATGTGCAGATAGGCTTGCCTATCTATAAAGCGGGAGAGACGCGTAAGCTCAAAAAATTCTTCAACGGAAAGCGAAGATTTGCAGAAAAAACCATCACAATCACTCGCGAACCGCAAAAGCCGTCCATCGAACAATCGGAACACACTGAAGCTCGAAAGATCGCACTCCCATCAATCGCATGTCGCAAACGCACCTCTAATGTAACGGAGGTCGTAAGGCCTGAGCCTAGTCTCGGGATAGCTGAAGCTCGAGGCGGTGAAGGTGTTCACGTCGTAATCGAGCGAAGAACAGCACGCGGGCATGCAGGAGATCAGCACGAACAGGAGTACGGTCGGGACGCGAGAGGAAGACGGCGGAGCGACCGACCAACGAGACATCTCCGGCGATTCCGCAGAGCAGCAGCACTGTTGTGTACGGAACTGCGAAGGACGACGGGGATTTAGGAGAGCATCGGGAATGAAACGACAAGTGACGAGCGGCTTTTGGTCCTCATACCTGATTAATTTCTGCGGATTTTTTTTTACAATTAATTATTCAAGCTTAATTATTTTAGAGGGAGCGAGTTGTTTTGTTTTGCATTTTTTCTAATTCAGAATTGGCGTGAGCTTTGACCATTTTTTTTCTCGGAATCAGCGCCCCACGCTCTGAGAGAAGGTGGCTCCACGCAATCCGACGTGCAAGCGAAGAGAGAGCTATTATCGGCGCGTGGCAGAAACTGCACGGAAGTGAGCGTAGGGTTGCATTAGTTTTTCCGGAAAATTTAAGACAGGATGGTGGCGGGGAAATTTCCTTCGGAGCAATTGGGAATGTTTTTTGTTTTTGGTCGGGGAGATTAATTAAACAAAATTATTCGCTGACTCGACCGACGACCCCCGCTTTCTCATATTAGTAGTTTTTTATTATCATACAAGAGACGGAGCAGGATGAAATTGGTAAATTTCATGATCAACCCTTAATTACACTTTTTCTCGAAATGGCAATGTGGTCGTAACACTTCTCGAACCAAAAAAACAAAATCAATATCACGAAAAATATTAAATTGATACACCTATGACGAATTTACCCCAAATTATTTTTTACCGCGAAAAATTTCAAATTGATAAACTTATGGTAAATTTAACTCGAACTATTTTTTGACCACCAAAAACTCTAAATTGATACATTTGTGATAAATTTATCATAAAATAATTTTTTTGACCATGAAAATTTCAAATTGGTAGACCCATGATAAATTTACCTTGCATTAAATTGAGTAAATATTACTTAAAATCTCAAATTGATATACTTATGACAAACAAAGAGTAAAACCCTAAATCAGCACACCCATCAACTGCCACGTGTTCTCCAACTCAACAATTTGACTATTAGATTTAATTAAAATTAACGGAGGGTGAATTTATCGTAAGGATATCTGTCTTGGATAAATTTATCACAAGTGCATTATCTTGGGATTTTTTATATTTAAAAAAATAATTAGAGATAAAATTGTCACAAGTGTACTAATTTAAGATTTTTCGTGATATTAACTAAAAAAAAAGTTCGTCATACTATATTTCATCTTTAACATTGCACGTGCAATTCTCATGTCATTCTTAAGATGATATTAATAAATAAATATATATATATATAATAAACAAAAATTTACGGTTTGACTTTAAAAGTAGTTGTGCGCATGTAGTGCACTCACATTGAATCTGGTGGATTGCCGTCGAAACAACATACGCCATAAATTAGGGCATGTAACGATTGGTGACTTGACTTTTTTTTTTTTTCTTTTTCTGTTCCGATTGGCGCCTTGACTTGAGATGCAAAATATTGGTTAAAAAACAAGACTAATGGCATGATGCGGCAAAAAAGACGCAAACCATGGAATGGAAGGTACAAGAAACTTTGTGCCATTTAATTTTTAACGGCATGTGTGCAAATCGACCACGATGTGATCTCTTACTAGGCTCTGATAACATGGGTAGACTTGATAATAAAGAATATATATATATATATATATATATATATATATATATATATGCGGGGCGTTGCTGTTAAATTCTTCTTAGCCTCATATTGGCCAAAGCTTGTTGGCATTAGGTCAAATGTGAGAAGTAGAATTTTCTTAATACACATAAAAATGAGATGCAATTAGATCTATGCCAAATTAAGTGTATTCAATAATCGAATTACATATTCATACATCATTTATACTCGCGATAAACCGAAAGCCATAAAATAATTAGGCGTTCAAGAGATCGGACATATAAAGACACGTTGTAGCCTGATCCATGCGGCTTTGTGTTTTAATTCTACTCGATCTTGCCCAATCATACATTGATTGAATGCTTGATCCACCGCCTTCTCAAATGCAAAAGAAGAAGAAGAAGAAGAAGAAACAAGAGTTGGTGCGCTTGCTACATCTTAGAGTCCATTTCATGCTTAATTAAACTAAATAAGTTGCATACTGGCGACGAAGCCATATCACATTGCCATCATCATTTTGTATTGATCTGACCTCTCTTTCCAAATCCTTGGGCGTATTATATGAGTCGTATCAAAGTCATCTTTAAAATAAAAGTTAGGTAAGAGGTTGTGGTCTTCTGTCTTTTGTCCATGGAAGGCAGACCCCAAGTGCATGGTATGCCTTCGCACTCACTCTTTTGGGAGAAGGCAAAATTATTCAGCGGCGCAAATTGAAGACAAGCATTTGTTAACCACCCAAAAAAAAAAAAAAACAAATTAAGAAGATATTAAGATATCCTAGCGTGGACCCAACTGGAGCTCGGGCTTAACCGGCTCAACAATCCGGTCCAAAAGAACTTGAGGAAGCTGGGCCCGGTCTTGCTGGGCCTACCCCACGAGGCCCAGTCTTGGTGGGCCTATCCCTTGAATCAATTTCTTCGAATCATTTCACCGTCCGCCCACTGGGTAGAGATCAACAATCTCGCCACTGAACACCACAAAACGCTGGAGAAAACAATTATGGGTAGTTATGGTTAGTCGAAGCCATGTCCAAATGGTTCACGCGTCTAAAATGTTGATGTCGCTTTTCTTGGAAGGAGCAATAGTCAAGGCCTTTTAGTTCTCAAAAGCTATTTTCAAACAGAGAAAACGGATTATGTTTCTCCTTATTTTATATTTTGCCTTAGGAACATGATGCATGCTCTTGTGATTATTGTAAATGGATTGCGGAACTATGACGGAAAGCAGAGATTAGTTGAGTAATATGAAGACATCAAACATCTCACGAGACAACATACATTTTAAACTTTCCATAAACATTTTAGACATATCCATGTGCACCGAGATCTTAAGGACCTTTATATATGTAAGAAGGAAGTCGAATTTTCGGTTTTGAGCTATGTTGAGAATCCGTGCGCTCAACTTCTGAAAAAATATTCTCCACCGTATATAATAAAAAGAAAGAAAGAAAGATTGGCTTCAATATAATTGCAAAATTAAATTGGAAAGGAATTGCCTTTCTAGTTTTATTTGTATAAGAAATCACACATTATTAATACTAAAAGAATATAATGTAATGGTCGGGTAATATTCAAATGAATTTTGACGCATTTCGATTGGTTCACCTCTTGAGGTGATTTTAAGAACATACCCTTCCACGTCAGACTCAAGTATTCCGAATAACGCTCGAATTTAAAATCATCGAAAGAAGAGCAAATCCAATTGCAATCTAAATCAACAGGTTGTGTGGTCAACTTTCAAATAAACATAACCTTCCATATTTTAAATTTTCTTTATCAATGTTGACAAATTTTTGTTTTCATGAAGCAAATACATGCTCAAGAAATATATCGTTCGTTTTCATGTTTACCGAACTCAAGCAATCCCCACCGTTAAATCATCACACCAATCCGTCTAGAACACACATGGCGCCAATCCAGCGGCGCCAATCGCACAGAAGTCAAACCTACACGTCACCACCGTAGGGCCTCGTAGAGCTGCCACAGTTACCAACTTCTTCTGCCTCTCGCTCGCTCCGTCTCTCCTCGTCCCTTTCCCTGTCGTTACTTTTTTACACTCAACCGAACACATCTCCGACTCGGGAAATCAGAGCTCGCGGGGACGATCGGTTCTCTTCAAGATGAGCGTGATCGACTTGATCACCAGGGTCGACACGATTTGCCGGAAGTACGACAAGTACGACGTCGACAAGCAGAAGGAACTCGACGTCTCCGGGGACGATGCTTTCGTTCGCCTGTACGCCGCCGTCGAGGCCGACTTCAAAGCCGCCGTCCAGGTTATTATCACGTAGCAACTCATATAGGATTCATCGTGGTTAGTCGTTGCTCGGGAGAGTGTGTGGAAATTGGAAATTTCACAGGTTAATTTGGCCGGGTACCTCTCTGATCAGGCGGCGGGAATTCACGACTCTCTTTTATTTTGATTTTGCGCGTAGAAATCGGAATTGGCGGCGACAGAGAAGAATAGAGCGACTGTGATTGCGATGAACGCGGAGATTCGTCGAACGAAGTCGCGTTTGCTTGAGGAACTCCCGAAGTTGCAGAGACTAGCTTTCAAAAAGGTTTTTACTTTTCCTCTGTGTAATGGATACTATACTTACGATTTTTTGTCAAGAGGAGTGGTAAATAATAAGTGATTGTCATCTTAAGTTTTTGAGTTCAGTGGTTCGGTGAAAGTTCACGACGTTATTGAATCGCGTTGGAGGCTACATAATCGAATTTTCTGTGGGGATTTATTGGAGTGATGAAAAAGGAAAAACAGTCTATGGCTCTAGCTTCCGAACATGTGTTGATGGTGGTCTTGCAAAATTTCAGGGGGGTCTTACACTAGTCAAATATGTAGGTCAAGGGGCTTACAAAGGAAGAGCTCGAGGCTCGAAGCGATTTGGTGTCTGCATTGAAAGATAGGATAGAAGCAATTCCGGATGGAACTGCTGGTGTATCGGGACAAAATGGTGGTTCTGCTGCTTCAACTTCACGTGCAGGAATTAGGTTTGACTCAACTTCAGGTGAAGATTCGCAACTTTGCCAATCAGTGCACGTGGAGCACTTGTCATTTCCTTATCATCTTTTGATGTCTACTCATGACAAATAAGTCGATTTGCTGTGGAATGAATATTTTACAGATGGGAAATTTGGTAGTGAGTATTATCAGCAAACTGAAGAGTCAAATAGGTTTAGGCAGGAGTACGAGATGAGGAGAATAAAACAGGTAATTCTTTGCCATTTAGTTGGAAGGGAATGCTATAGTTCTTCTAGTGTGTGATAATGCAGATCGGTGTCGATTCTTTTATATATTCGTTTGATGCGATTAACTAGTACCGCTATTCCATATTGTGCCTTCATTATGAAATTCTTACAATACTATGGTTCCTGAAAGCCCTTTTTAACAAACTACTTGCAGACAGAGAAGAAATTTATGGACATATTTCCTCAAATTCGTTTTCTGTTTTAGTTGCATATTCTTTTTTATGGTTCCCCAAGCAATAATTTGGAGAGCTACTCTGCGGTTTCAGCGTCTGGCCTTCTTTGTAGATCCTCTATGCTTCTGCTGGCTTGATTTGTTGCAGAATTATATTCAACCCAATGGATCATGTGTAGTGGATTAGTGATAAATGTCCAAATATTCTGTCGTGCCCGTGTTTCTGATCACCTTTAAGTAAGTTCAGTGCCCAATGGACCTTAAGCTTCTAATGATCTTCTGATGGATTAGGTTTTGTCTCATTTAACGATTCCAGCAGGAGTAATCAGTATGTAAAGTTTGCAGGATTTTAAAAAGTGAAAATTGTGACAGAACAGATCCTTTTGGCTTCATACAGGATGAAGGCTTAGATGTCATTGCAGAAGGATTGGACACACTGAAAAACATGGCCGGGGACATGAATGAGGTCTGTACTTCTTGTCGGAACTGAAGGGAAGAACCTGTAATTGCAAGAGTTATTGCTAATCCTCCCATTTGGTGCAGGAATTTGACAGACAGGCACCTCTGATGGATGAAATAGATGAAAAGGTCATAATTTGCTTCTCTGTTCCCCCCACCCCCGAAATTGATGTAGTTCTATGGGAAGAGGGCCACTTTTCTCAAAACTAATATGCATTACTACTCATTAGGATGCAAGGGAAACTTTAGATGATTAGGATTTTAAGAAAAGTCTTTCAGTTACAATTCCTTTCAGGTGGACTGCTTTTTCACCATGTTGTGCAGCAAGGCAGATAGGATTTGCCATGAAAAAAAATTGGCCTGTAAAATGAAAGTGTCCTTTGCCCCATAGTTTAATATCCTCTTACGGTCAAGAGGTGATTTTGTCTATGTGTTATTTGGCAATTTTTATTTTTGGGGCCCATATCACAAATTCTCATTCTTCAAAGAACCCAGGCTTTGGTGCCCCAATAAGTAACTTTTACTCCGTTATTTGTGAGTTCTGAATGCGAATTTAGTCTAAAGTAACTTACTTTTAGATGCATATAGACTAGTTTGTCTTCCCAAAATGTGGGCTTTCCAAAGATGCAGAGGTTTGGTCCTTTGATAGGGGGAGTTTCTATTTTTACCAGAATTGTCGGGCAGATAAGTTTTCCCTTTGCATTATGAGTGCCCTATTATTTACATCATGTCTATGGTGGTTACGTATTGGGTTATTTGTGTTATCTGTAATAATACTTACGGAAGGTACTCGAGGACCCACCATTAATTTTCAAATAGTGCAGGTTGACAGGGCTGCCTCTGAGCTGAAAAACACTAACAGGAGGCTTAAAGATACAGTTACTCGGGTAAATGTGCTCTTTTAAATTTTTGCAAAGCATCAGATTATTTCTCATTTGTTTACACAGTGAATACAGCAAGTTTAGTGTTATTTAATTCCCGTTTTCTCTGTTTATCTTTACCAAATTATGTCAGCTGAGGTCCAGTCGCAACTTCTGCCTTGATATTGTCCTTCTGTGTGTAATTCTCGGCATAGCAGCTTACTTGTACAAGTAAGTTGTTCCATTCACTTTATATTTAGCAACAATTTATCTTGGACAGGCTGTTTCTTTGAAAAAGCACGCAGCGGTTACCTGAACTGAGTTAATTAAGAGGAGGCAAAAGTTTTTTGATGGCATGGAGTAGTCTTTTCTGACCTTTACTTATCTGGTGCAGTGTTCTGAAGTGAATTGATGAGCCAGTGTAGTCAGCTACAGGGGTGCCTAGATAATTTGTCTTGTACGGGGGTTCCTAAAGGTGGTGAGAAATACGATTGACCTTCTACTTGTCATGAATGTTGTAGATCCAGTCCAGGTGATAATCAGCTATTCATGAACTAACAAATGCACAGTGCCAGGAAGTATGATGATGCCGTGTGATTATGTGATTCTGTGCTTATAAAGACCGATAACTGTGGCGTTTGCACGACAGTGCGTCGAATTTTCATGTCAGCTCCAAATAGTTCGGTTTTATGATCAACAGGCTTCCTCCATGACCTGTCTGAGCAAACAGATTCATAAAAGGTGAGCTTTGGTCTACTTGATCAAGTTTATAGACGCACGCGAGCGAAAGTCCGGCGTGCTGGTTCGATGCAATTTTCCTGAATTTCAGTATATGTGGTGAGACTCAGCCATCAAAGACTACATCCTATAGTCCATTCAAGAAACATGAAACCTCGGGAAATTTGACTTTTGGGCCATCATTACTTAGAGACTAGTTAGTGCTCCTTAGCCGAATACATCCCCTGATCTGTAAAGCCCATTTGGATAGTCCAATCTTTTTATTCGCGCTCGACAGGGGGCTATCCGCGACGACGTAACGGCTTCTTGTCTTTTTGGTGGTAATGACAAAGCAGCAGCAACACCGGAACCTCCGCAAAAGAGTTTCTAGCAAAACAAAGTCTAGTCAACCGACGACAGGACACGACACAGAAATGTGCGTGGACTACCGTACATGTTGGAGGCTCTACTCATGCCCATGTTCCGTCTGTTGCTTCATAAGCGCTATAGGTGGAACAACTGCTTCAAAGGATCTCAACCCAATGAGATAGGAGCTCCCTTCTTTTCTCCTTTAAATTCATTTTCCAGATAAGGAGAGAAACGAGGGTCGTTCCACGAGTTTGACCGGGAAATGTCCTCTAGCAACCCGCAGTCTTTTGGCAAGAAAATGCTAATTGTATTTCTGTTTCATCAGAAAGTTCGTTGACCTTATGCGTCGCCAAAAGTAAATGATAAAATGAATGAATGAAGTTTTGTCGACTCCGAGCTTTTCTTTCTTTCATGCTCGTCCGCCTAGGTTTAAAGTAATGTCCCAAGAGCCAAAGCGTACATATATCAAATTCAAGGTGATGGATATAACATGCAATGATGAGTCATTCCAGGTTATCTCTCTCTCTCTCTCTCTCTCTCTCTCTCTCTCTCTTATAGTTCGAGATTATGGAATTATATAAATGGTATTTGCAGAATATTCTTTTATTTGCCCTCTACTATCCAAAGCTCCTCTCGTGAGCCTCATCAACTGTTTCAAGCCATGCATGAATATTGGCTAACCGCTGATGCTCCATTCTCTCACACGCCCCAGAATTCGCTGTTTGGTGATGGGGAACAAGGAAACCTGATTAGGGTTTGCGGAGAGCAATACAGCCGCGCAAAACAACAAGTTTCCTCATGGGATAGCTTCGACCCCACCCACTATAATTCGCGGTCGTGCATGGAGATGCTTGGGCTTGAGCATGATCTGATTGGGTCGGGTCCCGGACCCATTTCATTCGGTGAAAGTGCGAGCTTTTCAAGATCGGGAAGCTACCTAATTGGCAATCCCGGGGATAATTCCGAACAAAAGATCAAAAAAAAAAAAAAATCTCGAGATGGTATCTGCCGAGCGAATTGCAGATATTCTCATCACAAAAGGACGATCCATCTAGACTTGTTGCTCATCAAACCTAATATAGTCAATGTCACGTGCAACTCTTCTGTTCTCGAGAAAAAGGTTTTTATTGATCAAAAGGATTAAAGTCAAAGAAAAGTATAAACACGTACGCACATGCTCGTTAAGATAAATAAAAACATCAAAGACGACGGAAGATAACACTGAAAGGCGAGATATGCATCGGCGGACCGGACCAAATAACGCGACATTGAAAGGGGAGATATGCTCGGGTAAAAAGATGCTGTCATAAAATATTTGGTCCCATATAGTTCCAATGGCGAAAGAGCGACGGAAAATAATAATAATAATAATAATAATTCCGGGGGATCTAACGAGGTTGCCGGGTTCATTAAATTGGCAGCAGATAACGTAGCCGCATTGACATGAAACAAATTCAACTACTGATCCTTTCAGCAAAAGGGCGAAAATTATAAAAATGGGATTGAAATGGATAAGTTAATAAGGTTTGGTACGGCCTCCAGCGAAGCAATGCGGGGTCCCACACACAAGAGATGTGAAGGAAGCGACGTCGTTTTCAGGCCTCCGCAAAACCCCATGCACTTTTGAGTTCAGAAGCCATTCCGTTGCGTCCGCCGTCCGGTCACAAGCTGTGACTCACAGCTTCCAGCTCGAATCGCTTCGGGGAGTAGCCCCACGGGGATATATTTTTTTTTCTAGGACTCCCCGTCCCCATCATGGTGGGGCCCACCGCCGAGCCCCGTGGACCACGTGGACCACGTGGCACCAATCCATTTGACTCTCGCAAAAGTTTCACCTGCGCCGGATCTACGGCCTAACCTCATATATCAAACCTATGGCGCCTCAAAAAATTCACAAGGCCCATTTTTTTCCCCCGAGGAGTAAGAATTTCTTGGTTAAGGACCAAAACCAGGAGCGCAAAATCCCGCTGCATTTACTTTGGTGCCCGCATTTTTTAAAATGATATTTTTCGTTAATAACTTTTTTTTTTCCTTTGTGGCACAATTCATGAATCTTGCTCTCACGTGATATGATCAATTCGATCGAGCATTGATTGCTTATTTTCATGGCTCAGCCCTTTCTCACAAAAAGAATAATCAAAAGCCTTCTTCCTCTTTATCGAGGTACAACAAGCCTTTGATAATCCCTTCTCGATAATTGGGGTCGTCGCCACCTAGTTGGAATTGGAGTCTTGGCAATTAGTGATTTAATGTGTTTTTTTCCTCTTCGTGGACTTTTCATCTGTGTCGGAGAAATAAGAATGGGGCTAAACATTCCATTATAGATTTTCTACGACCGTTGATTCTCATTGGACAAATCAAAACTCTCGCTCGAGGACAGGTCCCCTATAGTCCGGTATGGCACCGTTATCTTAATCCAACGGACGAGGAGGAAGGCAGCACTAATCATTTGCTTTTTCTTAGTTTGGCTACAAAATCCATTTAAAAATCCAAACACGAATCTACTAATCTTTCTGATGAAACGGCTACCAATTCCATCATTTGATAATTACCCCGCCTCCTATGGCCATTCGTAAGTGAATTTATTTAACTATTTTTTTTTTTTTAACGTCAGAATCGCTCTTCTATCTAAGACTATAATATATATAATAAGGGGTAGATTGGTAGAGGCATTTTCATAAAAAGACACCCACGGGCTCTCTATTTGATATTCCAATGGCACCGAACGAATCGATTCGCTTTTTAATTTATTTTTTCATTTTCCAACTACTTAACTCGATTAAATTAATCATTTCTTGGGTCGGAATTCGCGATTCCTTTTTTAAATAATTAAAGCAAGGAGGCTGCGCCTTGTGTCCGACCAACGTCACGGCACTTCCGACTTCCCAAATCAACGCAAAGCGAACCACCAGAATGGTTAGAATACGAGAGGCCGGAATTACGAGATGCCCTTAATTGACCAAAACATTACTGACTGCGGAGAGGAGAGAGTCTGCTTCATTCACACGCACACCCCTAGACATCCCCATCCCAACTCCTCCTCCTCCTCCTCCTCCTCCTCTCTATTAGCTCATTTGCGAAGGCAACGCTATCCCTCACCCCCGCTCATTTACACAGCCCCCAAACCATCTTTCCTTTTTTTTTTGGCCCTGAAAAGGAGAATAGATCACTGAAAAACCCCCCCTCCCCCACACTATAACCCTTAAACACTGCGAACACACTACATCCTCCTTCGCGATAATCTCCGCGCAATGCGAGCGCACCAACCCCAAAACCATTAACCACGATCCGAAATTCAAGAAGATAATATAAAAATTTACTTCACATGAGCGACTTCAGCGTCGCGCCTTCACCGGCTTCCTCATCTCTTCTTCCCCTGTCTCCGTCGTCCTTGTCCTCCTCTCCTCCTCTTCCTCCTCCTCGTCCGTCCCCATGTCGTATCGATGTAATCGATTCCTCGCGCGCCGATCCGGCCTTGAGTCCGGCTGGGGCTGCCCCCCGCCGCCCTCCCCTCCGGCCTCCGTGGCTGTCCCCGGCCCTCCCTTCCCGCTGCTGCGCCTCTTGGCCCCACGACGGCCCGGAAGCCGGAGTAATAGTAGAACTGGTTCGAGTTGCAGCGCAGCAGCCGCGCCGCCGAAGAGTTCTCTCGCCCCGCGGGGTACCGCGGCGGCCAGTGGAGGCGAGGACTGTCCAGCTTCCTGGAGGCGGAGTCGTCGTGCTTTGCGGCGGGAGGCTGATCCTCCTCCTCGTCGTCCCGTCAGCAGCATCAGTAGGATATGTAGGACTATGAGCTGCGACAGGTGATGCTCTCGCACAGTAGTGGCCGTCCACGGCATCCTTCTTTGCATTGCCACCGCTTGCCGTCGGTCTTGTTGCAGCACACCTTGAAGCTGAAATCGCCTCCATTTTTAGCTTCGTAGCTGCTGATGTTCATACCTATCCTCGATATTCCATGCGGTTGTAAGCGCGGCCTTCGAGTTTGCTGACGATAACCGTCGTGTCTTCGGCGTCCACCGCCATCATCGAAGGCGACGCTGCTGCGAGATAATCACAATGTTTTCAATCGCAAAACGCCTCGCGTGTCCCAACGTCGGTCATCCACTAACAAATTTCGCGTGCAATCGAAGCTAAGCGGTCGAGCTATTTAGGGACGATAACACAAAACCCTACTTTGCTGGAAGAGAAAGATTGAATGCGCACGAAATCGGGAGACCTTTCATTTGAGGAACGAGGGAGGCGGAGAGAGATTAATAGTTACCTGTCGACGGCTCCGAGGGAATACGCCGAAGCTGCTGCGTTGGCGGTGAAGCTATCCTCTCCTCCATCCAGGTGCTGCGAAAATGGTGGAGCAGAAGGAAAATAACGAGCAGGCACAAGATTAATAGGTAGAGAAGGAGAAGGAGAAAACCTAATCGTTCATTCCGAGGAAATGCACGAAGGAAAAGGGAAAAATCACGGGGCAACAGAGAAACCCTAGCTGGCGGGGGCCCGAATCCGAAAAACCCTACGAATCGGGAGACTGGAAAACAAAAAGAAAAGAAAAATGCAGGCGGCGAGCGAAACAGCAAAAGCAAAAGAGACATCGAAAAAAGCACAGTCGCGGAGAAAGTGCGAGTCGCAGATCTGCGAAGCGAAGAGAAAGCGGAGGAGGGGAGGAGGACGGACCTGGTGAGAGAGGAGGAGGAGGGAGGGAGAGCGTCGGGAAGGAGAAGGGGAGGACGTCCCAGGGCGACTGGTTGAGGAGGCAGCGTGGGGAGGGGAGAGGGGGCTCCGCGGGAGGCCTGTAGCGGAGAGGGAGGAGTCTTGGCGTTCTTGCAGAATCCTCATGACGACGACGAGACGAAGACGACCACCCAGGGATACGATGGATGGGATGGAGGATCCGAAAAAGGGATTTAGCGGCATATATATATATAAATATTATATGTATAATTTTCAGGCTTGCAATTCTGCACTGCGTCTCCCCCTGAATTGTGTTGGATTGTGGCTTTGCAGATCTCAGACTCAGATAGAGGAGAGATAGGACGCAGATCGATAAGAGAGGAGAGATGGAGAGAGAAGGGAGGGTTTTTGGTGTTAAACATGGGGGGTGGGTTGTGTTGCTTTCTCGCCCCCCTTCCACTATATACTCCCTTCTCTTCTCGCGATGCGTTAGTAATTTGCGAGAGACATGGCGTTTGACCTTTTTTGGCCTTTGGTTTTTCATTGCCCCCTTCTTCCCCTCTCCCCTTTCCTTTTATTATTTCTTTGCGCCCCCCCCCCTCATTATAACCGAGGTAAAATGCCAAGAACCACGACACGTCATCCCTTCCCTTTTGTCTCAAATCACGTACGGCAGGCTCCCACCCTTCAGTTGATGAATCCACCTCTCCCTCTCTCCTGTGTCCTTCGCATATTAGGGTTCCCAACCCTATTCCGTCCGTGGCGTGCGCCGGCCGGATTCTCATGGAGTTCCGGTGCGTAAAACTGGCATAATCTCTTTTTAAGAGACGGGTTCGTCTTTGCAAGGTTGGTTTCGGATTCTATTCCCCCGAGTTGTGGCGGCGCGCAATTATACCGCTTCGAAACGGTAAGTACCCACCCTCTTGCGATTCCCGGCGAAACTCATCCTGCCGAAGGAAACGGCACGGTAGAATTTGAATCAGAACCACGAATATCGAATAGGGCCGTTTGCGATTCGCACATAATTACGAGTGTCCGTGCTTACAGAAACACTTTTGACGCTTAAATGATTGATTTTGTGCTTGAGCACAAGCAAATAAAGTTGTGACATGCTATTAATGTACTCTCCAAAAACCCCCCCCCCCCAACCACCCCCCCCCACCAAAACAAAAAAAAAAAAAAAAAAAATTAGGGCCCAACCCAAAAACCCCCCCCCCCCCCCCCAACGAGAATAAGAATTTTGCCTTCGTCCGCTCGATACTCGCACACCATTTAGTGATTTTTTTTGATATATATATATATATTATATTGTTTTTTTTTTTGTGGTCATACACCATTGAAGTGATTCCCCCGTTGGAAAATTTGGGGGAAAACGGCCGAGGGGGGGAGGGGTGGCGTGGGGTGTGCACGCGCCGGCGTCCCAATCTCGGCGAGTTGGGATGTGGCAAACGAGGCCCGACGATGGCCCCGCAACGGCAAAAGATCTTGATGAGTGTACACGCGGGCCGCACGACATATGGTGAAATGGAAGGCTTTTTTTTTGTTTTTTTTTTCCTCCTTCCTTTCCTTTCTTTCCTTCTGAGGGTAAAATATAGGAGATACATACTAAATCGAATCTGATCCCCGATTTACAAGTTTTGTGTTCTCTGGACGATCTTGTTGTCCCCAGTAAATCATGGCTTTCGGGGACAGATTCCTATGTTCATCGAGCTTAGCCTTTGCTACTTAAAGGCAATTACGCTTTAGGATTAATTTCATGGAACACGTACAGCTTTTTGTCTTCACTCGGCTCGAAAATCCGAATTTGAAATTTGTTAAACATCCCTGCATCACTTGGCTGTGGGGTTTTTCTATGCTCTTTTGATGTGCATGCGATTTTCCATCTACCCGTAAATCTAAGCTTTTTGAGTCGAACATTCTAACATGATATCGGAATTTTAGATTCTACCTCGTTCCTTTCACATGCGCGTCCACCATGCTCATCAAACGTAATTTTGCGATGCCCATGTTTGCAGGTTCTATGGAGATGTTTGTTGATCATATAGCCAAGATTCAGCGAGAATTTACTTCTCCCTCAAACCGTATTCGTTGCAAGGGCTTGTTGAACTGGATAACACGAGCATGTAACCAAGCTGGACGTCAAAGGGCAAAATGAAGGTCGATGAGTTGGACTGGTGGGTGAGCTCTAAGTTTTATTTGATACCACGTTGACTTATCTGCTCCTTGTTTCGGGTTAAAGAAAATCCGGAAAAACATCATTGTTGGGCCGTGCTGGGCAAGGCTCGGAGGGGCAAGGGGGGCAGGGGGGGAGGGGGTGCGGAGGGGGAAAAAACTGGGGTAGCTGTTGCGCTGGTGGTCCTTATCGATAGTGTGCTATAAAAAA
>JAGVVM010006712.1:0-16019 GCA_019149425.1 Psidium friedrichsthalianum
GGCACATGACCAGAGAAGGTGAAACTGCTCCTATGGATCAATACAAACCTGTCGGTGAGGAGATATTTAACAGAGAAGAAGTTGGTAAAATCAGGGCTCTCCTTGACTCCCTATCTAAGACTTCCGATATGTGGTCATTGGCCTAGTCAGGTGTGTGTCTAATTTCTGAAAACTCAACAGCTTCTGAGTACCCTAATTCATGGATTCTTGATTCAGGAGCAACCAACCATATGACACATGATCCCACTAAATTTGATACTTATAAAATCACCAGGAAATAGGAGTATCACCATAGCAGACGGATCTCCTATTACCGTAGCAGGCCAAGGAACCATAACTCTAAATCCATCACTCAAACTTGACAATGTCCTTCATGTTCCTAAGCTGTCCACCAATCTCCTTTCCATTAATAAACTACCAAAGATCTGAATTGCAAGGTTTTTCTCTATTGATCATTGTATTTTGCAGGACCTGAAAACGGGAGGACGATGGATTTGCTAAGGAACGGAATGGGCTTTACTACCTTGGGGATTCGAGCAGAACTGGTTGGCCTCTTGTGGGTTATAGTACTTCTTACAACTCTTGTAATCCTATCCACTCATCTCAGATTTGGCTTCACCATTTTCGGCTAGGACATCCTCCGTTCAGTCTTCTTAGGACTATGTTTCCTTCTAATTTTAAAGATATTGCTGTTGAAAATCTTCATTGTGAAGTTTGTGAACTTGCAAAGCATCATCGTGTCTCATTTCCTTTGAATAACAATGCTAGAGTTTCAACACCATTCACTCTTATCCATACTGATGTGTGGGGTCCGTCTAGAATTGCTAATTTTACAGGAGCTAGATGGTTTGTTTCTTTTATCGATGATTGTACTCGTACTACATGGCTATATCTTATGAAAGACAAATCTAATGTTCAATCTATATTCCAAAACTTTCATAAAATGATAGTCAATCAATTTGGGGTGTCAATTAAGAGACTTAGGTCTGATAATGGAAGGAATATTTCAATCAGTATCTTGATCATTTTTTCCAAACTCAAGGTATTATTCATGAGTCTTCTTGTGTTAATACCCCTCAACAAAATGGAGTTGCCGAAAGGAAAAATAGGCACCTTCTAAATGTTACTCGTGCTCTTCTCTTTCAAATGTTTGTTCCAAAGCATTTTTGGGGAGAAGCTGTTTTAACTTCAGCATATCTTATTAATCGGGTTCCTTCCAAAACCTTAGGAAATAAGAGTCCCTTACAACTCCTGTCTACCTTTTACCCTGATGTTTCCCATAAATATCACCTCTCCCTCGGGTCTTTGGCTGTGTTGCATTTGTGCATATTCATAATCACAATCGAAACAAACTCGACCCCCGTGCTCTAAAGTGTGTCTTTATTGGGTACTCTAATATTCAAAAAGGTTATAAATGCTATGACCCTTTAACACGTCGAGTTTTTGTCTCCATGGATGTCACTTTTAATGAAAACCAGTCGTTTTTTCCTTCCTACCACTATCTTCAGGGGAGACTCCTAATGAAGATAATGGGTTTGAATCATTGCCTACACTACCTAGTACGACGTCCAGTCCAGCTTCATCCCTTTCCCCATCTCTGTCTAGTCCTAGCCCTCTTAGTCCACCTAGTCCTTCATCGAGTCCATCGAGTTCATCGAGTCCCCCGTCAAGTTCTTTGCCTAGTTCATCATCATCATTTAGTCCTCCTGAGAATGAACCAACCAAGCTGCAAGTTTACTCAAGAAGGATGAAGCTCAATCCGGAACTGGATCAAGTCCCGTTATCCGAAACCGTTATCAGGTAATGAAATCACTCACCCTTCCTCTAATGAACCAGAGTTAAGTGATTTGGATTTACCTATTGCCTTGAGAAAAGCTACCAGGAAATGTACCCAACACCCTATCTCCCAATTTGTGTCATACCAAAGACTATCTACTCAACACAAAGCCTTTATTACTGCTCTTGATTCAATTACTATTCCTAATTCGGTACATGAAGCTTTTGAGAATAGGAATTGGATACAAGCTATGATGGAGGAAATGAATGCATTGAAGAAGAATGATACATGGGAAGTTGTGACTTTACCCAAAGGCAAGCAGCCAGTGGGATGTAAATGGGTTTATACCCTTAAGTACAAAGCTGATGGGAGCTTAGAGAGGTATAAAGCAAGGCTGGTCGCAAAAGGGTACACCCAAACTTATGGGGTGGATTATCAAGAGACCTTCGCACCGGTAGCAAAGATGAACACAGTGCGGATGCTACTTTCTCTCGCAGCTATTTTTGGTTGGTCTTTGCAGCAATTTGATGTGAAGAACGCGTTTTTACATGGAGATTTGGAGGAAGAAGTTTTTATGGAGCCTCCACCAGGTTTTGACAAGGACTTTGGAAAGAATCAAGTGTGTCGGCTTAAAAAGGCTCTATATGGTCTGAAACAGTCCCCAAGAGCTTGGTTTGGAAGGTTCACGAAGGCAATGCTTCAGATGGGTTACAAGCAAAGTAGAGGGGATCACACCTTGTTCATCAAACACTCAAATGAAGGTACGGTCACAGCTCTTCTTGTGTATGTTGACGATATAGTTGTGACTGGTAATGATAAAGCTGAACAAGAGTCTCTTAAGAGTTGTCTTACTCAACAGTTCGAGATCAAAGACCTTGGAAAATTGAGATACTTCCTTGGTATCGAGGTGGCCTACTCTAAGAAAGGTATTTTTATATCCCAAAGGAAGTATATACTTGATCTTCTCAAGGAAACAGGATGTCTCAATAGCAAGGCGGTCAGCACTCCTATTGATGCAAACCATAAAATGGATGGACAGGGAGAGAGTGGCATAGTTGAGAAAGGGAGATATCAAAGGTTAGTAGGAAGGCTTATTTATCTGTCTCACACTAGGCCAGACATACGCATACTATTTACCAAATGCAGGCACGTGAAGAATCAATTTCCACTGACCCTAATAAAGGTGCAAGAGATTAATCTACTGGGCCCATGACAAGCTCCAGCTAAACCTTGTTAAAACAGAATGCCCAGCTCAGGTTCAAAGATGGTTTACATCTGCTTGAACATTACAAGATTCAAAAGATCATCAATTTTTGGCAATAAAACGTTCGGCTAATAAGCTATGGCTCATCATTGTTTAGCATTTTCTTGATGATCTGCCAGAATTAACATGCTTCGACAGAAGCAATGGACCCAGCTTAAACTATATGGTGAAGTTTGCATCAGATGTGATCTAAAAGGTGCAAATTGAAAAAGGTTGTCACACTAGTTAAACAATAGAACACCTCAAATTAATGAAAATAAGGCCCAGATTGGGAAATCTTAGGACCATTGGGGGGCCAAAGGAGGTAAATGTTGTGAGTCTAGACAAAATTGCTTGTGAGTTTACATTACTGATGCCTTCATGGTTCCTACTTATTCATAGTCTTGGCCCCCCACACCCAAGAGGGATAAGGGCTGATTCCATTTTTGCACTTTTCAGGAACATCGGTAGTGATAATATAGGAAGAGCACACCAAAAGATTGGATCATCTAGAAAGTCCCTTCCTATGTCCCTAAAAGTGGAGCTTCTGAAACTTACTCGTTCGTGGACACTATCGCTTGGAAGCATCTCAAATCTCAACTTGAAAAAGTTCCACACAAGTGGCACAATTGAATAGGACTACAGGAACATTATAGTAAATTCACCTACTCTTTCAATAGCTAAAACACTCTGAAGAATTGTAAAGGGCTAAACATGAGTTTCCACTTTCACTTCTAGTTGTCACGAAAATTACTAAATCATTTCTCTGACAGGTTTTTCCATTTGCTTGTGTTTGAAAAAAGAGAAAGCAAACAAGAGAAATCACACATATCTTATTCACCTAATAATACCAGCTCTTTTTTTTCATAGTTAATCAAGTAGTGAACAGTCTTCCACAGGGTTCCAGTCCTGCATCCAGTTGTTATTTAAGTAGACAACCGTGCTCCAAAGAATCAACATGGTCATTTAGCCAGGGTTTTACTCACATGGAATATAGAAACGGCCTCTGAAAGTAATCTCCTAGTTTCAGGACAAGCAAAACTGCCACTCAGTAGCCTCCATCTTGCATCATAATTATTAACTGTTGCAAGACCTTTCTCCTCATGTTTCTTCTTTAAAATAATCAAAAGAGAATCTTGGAGCTTCTCTTCACCACGAACAAGCAGGTCCTGCAATGTGGAGTGGATCCTACTGCAGTCTGTACAACAAAACCACTTCCCCTTTGGTAATTCCTGTCAAAAGAATTGCAACGCCAGTTTCATGATATCCAGTAGACCATAAAAGAAGCTCCTGCACAAGCAGTGTAAGGTGAAAACATGACGCAATCATCTTAATCTGTACCTTCAGACTGGCCATTCTATGATCCCTCAAGCAGCCCACATGATATTCCTTCTCACACTATGAAGGTAAATCCAATAAGAGATTCGTATGAGCTTTAATGTGAAAATCTAAAGAACCTTGAGTCCATATTGTTATGGCCAATCCACATTTCAAAAACCAGATAAAGGAAAGACTACCTGGTCACAGAGAATGATGGTGCGTGGACCAAATCCAGATTTGCTAAAATCATAACCTCTGTATATTACGACAGCAAAAAGCTATTGAATAAGTAGATTGAAGAGAAAAGTCTTGTTAAGAGGTAATATGAGTGGGCACCACAGTTCATAAAAACCTTAAAAGATCCTCATAGACAAAACACAAGCTAGACTAACTTTTGTTGCTATAACAATAACCTGCATAGTGCACATCCAGTGACCTCAGAACCTATGTTCTTGACAATACGAATGCATCTCTTTGTTATTTGCTCAATGGGATCAACCCCCGAAACTCTTCCAGCAGCAACAGCATTGGCATTCACGAACTTCTCTTTCTGAATATTCTCACAATAATTGCAGTACCATTTACCACGTGGAATATTTGTCAAAGAAGCACATTCTGCAACCATAGGTAACGGAAAAGGAAAAATAATAAGGAAGTACGTCTGTCAGTTAAGCCACTAGTCTCTAAAGCAGCAAAGTAACAAAGATCTCCAATGCATGGATTTGCAATATCCCTTGCATCCAAAACTAGGGAACAAACACCAAAATGAAAACCAGGAAAAGCATTGTAAGAATGAAAACTTGCATCACATGAACACACTGGCATAAAAGAAGGGAGGATGGGAAGGCTCTTGTCATGCCAGACTAGAAAAGAGCTTGATCCCAGTCAACGCTTAAAGCATCTGATCCTAGCTTATAGAATGTCAAAATAAAATTGTATCTCTGGACTTTTAACAAATGATATGGAAAGATTAGGGAACCAACACCAAAATAAAAACCAGGAAAACTTCACAATAATAGAAACATACATCACAAGAACACACTGGCATAAAAGAAAGGGGAGGCAAAGGAACTTGTCATGCCAGACGAGAAAAGAGCTTGATAAAAGTCAAAGCTTAAAGCATCTGATCCTAGCTTCTAGAGTAACAGAATAAAATTGAATTTCTGGACTTTAACAAATGATATGGAAAGATTTCAGATAGCCACCCAAGCTCATCCCCAAAAAGAAAGGGAAAGAAAACCAACAGCCGAGATTATCATATAAATGAGGGCTTCAAAGTCAAAGTGATGCGCAGAATAAGAACTCAAGCATATATCTAGATGGATACCATGCAAGACTTATGGAGTTTTAATCTTTTAGCAGTGCATGATAATTCCATTATAGAATAGCTCCTTTTGGACTTGAAATTAAGATCAAATAGCAAGCAAGTGGTGACTGGCAGATTGGTTTCTATAATTCATGAACAGAAGCCTATCACGTCCATAGTTCAATTAGACGCAAAATGAAAAGTTTGCCACTTGGGACTTTGTTCTATGCATTTTAGGAAATAAAGGAAAGACAGTGTAAGAAGATTAATATCTGTGCTTCAAACATCTGTAGTTTGAAATATCTCGTTCTTCTATAGTCATGTACGTGGAAAATATAACCATTCCAATGTTTACTTTGGCTTTTTCTATGTACAGAAATAGAGCTGGGTGTTTGTCTTGATATGTTTCTTCAACTATACAGCAAAACTAAGGAATCACCTTTATGGAAAGCTCTTGGGCAACCATCACAGAGCAAAAGGTTCCCCACATCTGCACAAATAATGCACAGGTTGTCATTATCCTTGGCAGAATATTTACGCCCTTTTGATAGAGAGATTGCCAATTCATGGAGAGACACCCCATTGGATGTGTAAATATTCGAATAGCTGTCAAATTAAAACAGAACAGATAAGTCAGTTGGCTTAGAAAGAAAAGGTAAGGGGCAAAAGAAAAATGGAATATACTCACGGCTTCTTGCGAGAAGCCCAGCCAGCATGAACTTCAAACTGCGAGGGGCTGACCTGCATATTAAATTTAGCTAACATATGTACATTCTTCAATTGATCTAGTACCTGTAGTGCAAAAGGAAGAAACTAGTACCTCACAGTTGCAGCATCTGCAAAATATCCCAAAACCCTTTTTGTAACCCTCAAGTAATTTCTGTTCACAAAAAATCAACGATTTCAAATTGGCAAGTGTGTTTTCAGTGCCCTTGAGTACCATTTTAATAAGCATACCTGTCCTCGGGAATAATAAGCCACCTCAGTTCCATCAGGCAACCCATGTTCCTCAAAAACCAATTTATGCAATCTCTGATCTCTTCAGAAAGATGACATTGAACAGATAGAAGAGATTACTGTTAACTTTCAAGAAAGAAAACATGTAGGATAACCAAAATCCATCCAGAGGGAGAAAATAAGAACTCACTTTATAGTTATCTTCCATTGACTCTTCTTCTGCGAAGAGATAGGTGCTGAAGAACTCTTCACGTATCGGACCTTTGAAACTAATTTTGGTGACCTGAAACAAAATATGGGAATAAGGAATATTCGACAAGAATCTCTAATTAATGGTAAAATGTAAAGGATCATAAAGAATGCACAGTAATTGTCTCTGTATATGCCAGGCATTTCTTGAGAACTTATATAAGCAGACTTGCATAACTGTAACACAATCCAATCACAAATGCCAACTAAGAAAAAATGACAAAGGCACGATTATTGCTCATCTTTAATTCACCAATAAATAGAAGAGATAACTGTTAACTTTGGAGAAAGAATAACAGGGTAACCAAAACATATCTGAAATGCAGAAAATAAAATCTGACTCTATAGCTGTCTTCCATTGACTCTTCTATAGTGAATGAGAAGTGCTGAAGGAATCTTCTAGAATCTAAATACTGAATCTGATGTACGTGACCAGAAACAAACTAAAAGAATATGGCAGATTCAACAAGAAAGTCTCATCTATGCAAAGATATCAGAAGGACTGCACAGTGATGTCTCTATATACATGACTGATGTTTAAAAAACTTAAACAAAAGAATAAGCTGACTTGCGCAGATGAAAGAGATAACCCAGACTCCAACCCTGACAATAAATTTAACACGAGATAGGCAGAATGTTTGCTCCTATCTTTGATTCGCCATTTATTACAAAGAGACAAGCAGGAGAGAAATATGGAGATATAGGTGCATAATTTACAGAAGAACGACAGAGCTTGATGAATGATGTGCACCTGCTAAAAAAGAAAAAAACAGAGAGAGAGAGAGAGAGAGAGAGAGAGAGACTGTGCAGTAGCTCATATTGCATCTTTCTTTCTTCATTAAAAGGAACTAATCACTAAACATGGACTTGCAAAACTATGCCTCACTGAATGAGAGATCAGCATTATAATGGAACTAACTTCATCTTCAACTGACTCTTCATTTGTGGAGAAATAAGAGCACATGCACTTCGAGATGCTGTCAAAAGTAGATCTGCTCTAGGTGACCTGTGGTAAAGCAATGAGCAAGGCAGGGTAAGATACAAAGACTCAAGTTATAAGTGTACTACATTGAAACACAATTTATCTAGATTCAGAAGATTTCAACTTTCTGGATGTTTTCCACTGAGTCCTCTTTGGAGAAGAAATAGCTGCCAAAGCATTATCAGGAGACTTCGAGATTAGAAGCTTGTTTGCAGACCTGAGATAAATACATGCAAGCATATCTCAGTATACAATCTAGAGATACTTCTTAGTATGAAAACATTCTCACCGTGTCTTTCTTGTCCCTTCACTGCCACCTAGCAAAGAGACACTCATTGAAGGACTCATGGAGGACTCCAAGGTTACAACTGTTCTTGCTAATCTGGAATAATGTAGACCGCATCTCTTAAAAGAAGGCTTTCTTAGCATTAACATTTCGAATTCCGCGGATAAAAAAGTCTTACTAGTTGACATCACTAAAACAAAGCTGACGGAACTGACACCAACCAACATCAACCATCTACTAGATAACTTCTTTTGGGGGGGGGGGGGGGGGGGTTGAACAGTGTTTGTTTAGCAAGTAGCTCGAATTGGAACATAAGACTTGTCTAAAGTGACAGTAAGACTTCCCAAGTTGCCGGCCAGTAGCAAAGAACTAAATTATTCATTAGTGAAGGCTCAAACCTCTGACCTTGAGCTATCCACATTATAAGTCCAACCACATGGCCACAAGGAAGGCCAGTTATTCCGCAGTGAAGGCACAGATATCTTATGGTTATAAAGATGTAACACATTTCTAGATGTATTAAATCCCTTTCTAGCCCATTCTCCCATGACTTGAAAGAGTATGATGCATCACAAAGGAAACGAAAGTCCATTACATGCTATGCAAATCAGATGGTTGTCAACATATATAGGAAGATCACCATTAAGCCCGACCAGAATGATTCAACATGTCTCATAGCATAAGAAATCTACTAGCTACAGAACAGGATTACTAGAATAGGCATACCTTGCCCTTGTACGACTTTTGTTATTGGGTGTACTTCGACATTTCTTTGACTGTGCACATGCATTACACAAAGACCCTGCTCTGGCAACAGAGAACGCAGGGAACGTACCTGAAAAATGAAACAAGAATCAAAGAGGGAAACCCCGAGAGAGAGAGAGAGAGAGAGAGAGAGAGAGAGAGAGAGAGAGAGAGAGAGAGAGAGAGAGAATTCAGTTAGGATCCTCATGCCATGAGGCTGCAAACACTATAACATGCACAACCATAGGCATACCTTTGCACCCTCTACAAGTGAATGATTTTTCCACAGGCGGGTAATGAATTATACTTTCAACTGTAGTTTCTAGCAAGTGAAGGGGAGCTTCCCTGCAAGCCCTCAACACATCAAGCAGGCTCTTTCCATTCTCTAAGCAAGTGTACTGCGAAGCACGTTTGTATGCTCCGCATGCATGTATCTCAAATTGGGAAGGTGGAATAATCTACACATTCCCGAAATTAAGAGTAAATAAGAAAGATAAACTCGATTAATGGGTGTACCCTATTGACAAATATGAAGCCCATTAGTAACGATACCCGCACTTACTCTGTATCCATCGCACTTAGCACATGAACACAATATCCCTCCATCTTTTATTACTCCTCGAAGCCCAGATAACTGTATCCAACCGTCAGAAGTTGAGTATTATGACGCCAAGAGAAAATTCTCACTCATGAGTCAAGTTTTTACGTTAGTCATTATTCATAACATAAACTACGTACCATATTGCTGCCGCCCACGTAAACTACAGTTACCCCGTCTAGCAAACCAGTATCAAAGAGATCGCTGACTGTCACCAATTCCCCGTTCCACAACTTAGACATTTTCGACTGTAGGTTATTTCGAGGGTAATGTCTGCGGTCTCGCCATTTGCATCCCCTTCCACCTTAGAAATCGCTTCATACTCTACAGCATGCGACACACTTACTAGAGTCTGTCCCTCCTCGATCTTATGTACCAGAGATGTTTTGTGGTGGCCACCATCTTCTCGAATCACAACGTCTACCAATCCATCAAGCTCTTCAACAATTTTCATTTCTTCACGAGACTGTCGTCCTCTTACGGCGCAACTGACATCCTCCTGCACAACAATTTCCACCAGTCCACTGTCCGTTTCTTCATCCAAAAAGCAGGTTCGATCAGTCTCTACCTCCACTTCACTCGTGGAAAAATCTGAAGTTCCATCAGATGGTTGCTCCTCGGTCACATCATTCGCGACGTCCATCTCTCGCAACCCCTCGAAACTCTCCACTCCACTAATTTCGGCGTGCACAGTGAAGCCATTACGCTGCTTTACCCTCCGAGCATACACAATCAGGGAAGACGAACCGTTTAATCTCTTGCTGCCCCCACTGCGAACCTGGGGACCGCCGTTACAGCGACCGCGTTGAGCTCGAGCCTCGGATTGATCGAAACCCCTCGAAGCCTGACCGAATCGCGCACAGAACTGCGTCTCGTCCTCTACGAAAGCCGACTCGTCCTTCATATCTCGGCCAAAATCCGGCTCAAAAACCTGCAATCGCCACAAGCATATCAAAACAACGCGCGTGAACGGCGCTTCGGCCGCAAGAACGGCACCGAAGATCCAGAGACAATGTACCGTGTGCTAAGGCCCCCGCCATTCGAAATCGGCTCGCGATGAGCAGAAATCGACGGACGAAGCGCCTGCAGCGATCGGATTGAGAGAGGTCGAGGGTTTTCCAGGAGGATTTCGAGAGTGAAGACGGAGGTAGTTTGATGGAAGCTTGAAGACGAAGGAAGAACGAGAGAGAGAGAGAGAGAGAGAGAGAGAGAGAGAGAGGCCACTGTCGCTGAGGAGAGAGTGGATCAGTGTGCTTTCGGGAAGCGGAGGTAAGCAGAGAGAGAGACAATGGCAGGATCCGTAAAAAAAAACCTCGCGACATGACCAAAATGCCCCCGTCGATCACCGGAAATTACAAACCGCGGTGAATATCCATTTATGTGCCTGCCACCGAAGTGATCCCATAGAGATTCTCTACTTACGTATCTATTTTCATGTACTGTTTGTAACTTGTTTTTATAAGAGGTTAATACACGAAAATCTCAAAGTGATACGCGTATAATAAATTTATCATAAATTAATTTTTTATCACCAAAAATCATAAATTAGTATACTTATGTTAAATTTATTCTTCATTAAATTTCGTTAGATTTGACAGTCAAATTGTTAAGTTAAATGACATATAATAATTGAAAAATATATCTATTTAGGATTTTTACCTCCCATCTATCATAGATTCATTAGTTGAGATTTTTCATGGTATTAACGCAATTTAAAGAAAATAACAGAGAATAAGGAATTTTGTTAGTTAAAAAATTAGTTTATGTAAATTTATCAAAATGTCATCACTTTAAAGTTTTTTATGGCTAGAAAATTAATTTGTACTAAATTTATCATAAATATATGAATTGAGATTTGTCATTGTTCCAACCTCTTATAAATCTTCTCTTGTTACACTGGTTTTTAACAATTTAACCACAAAATGTTTTAAAAAATGTGAAGACGTGATTACATTTAAGTCAAACCAACTCATACTAAATTCTTTTTTTATAATTCTGTTAGCATCATTTATTACATCTCACTTTAATACTTCCAGTCAGTAAGAAAAGTCTCGAAATTCAACGGACACTGTTTTCTTCCTTTTCTTCCGGTGAAAAAGGTCTCTTTCCTCCATTTCTTACGATTCTAAACCTCACTTGTTGTGTGCTTCCATTTTTCATCAAATTCGTACGAGAGTAGTTATATGTTTTTCATCGGTTGGCACTTGAATTAAAATCTTCCATCATGAATTAGCCAAAACTAGGTAATTATTGGTCGCCACAAGTTGTTTTTTTTTGGGGGGGGTAAACCAACTTGCACACAATGTGTTATAACATATGAAGCACCGACACTCTGAGGATCTACATGTCGTGTCCGACACTCTGAGGGTCTACATGTCGTGTCCGTCACTTTCTTGACACTCTCTGACATACAACCGACCCGTGATTAACGCTCCAAACAAGCCAGCGATGCACAAGTCCAGCACCTTGACATGCCATTTTGACTCGCACGAGTCAATTTTAAGCATTTTCCATAAATTAAGAATCAAAATGTAAATTTATCAAAAATCTATATACTTAAGTCATATACCTAGCCACTTCAAAATTAATACACTCGGCTAGCAACAAAAAAAAACTATTTGTGATATAATAAAAGAAGAAGAATAAATTCAATTCATCGCTGATATTATTTATCATATATGTCCATAAATATATGTAATATATGTGTTCTAACGTATCGAAATTCTCTATTTTTTAGAATGACGTGTCAACGTGTCGTGTGTGTCACGTCTCGTGTCATGTCGTCTCGTGTCGCATCCCTATGTCGCGTGTCAGTATCGGTGCTACTTAGGATATAACCACGGGTACTAAGGGAACAAGTCGGTTACAACACACTGTGCGAAGCGCCAGTTCACCTAGCAGGAAGCCAAAGCTTTCCCCCTATGAATCTAGACATAGGAGGCTATTATACCTGCCTACCTTGCAATCGCCAACTGAATTTGACTTGGTGCCTACCTTCCTTAACCAAAGGCCCCTAAATTTCCTCCATATATTTTTCTTCCCCGAAGAGAGGGAATATAGAGAGAACTTACAAGGAGATATGTGAGTTATGTACTAAAGTCTATATTGTGAATGTAAGACGATGTATGTTATTTGAGCTACGAATGAAACGTTGGATATTTGAATTGAGTTATGGTTATAAGGTTGGATGTTCGAATTGATATATGGACTTTGATGTGAGTTGGTTCGGTTGAGTTAGTTCTGAAAATTTTGAATGTGAAGGAGCCCTTCGACCCCTTAGATTAACCAAGCAACACCCCGCCAAACTATATAATCCTCTCTCTCTCTCTCTCTCTCTCTCTCTCTCTCTCTCTCTCTCTCTCTCTCTCTCTCTCTCTCACACACACACACACCCCATTCCCCTTTATTTCATGCGACCCCCTTCACTTTCACCTCGGCTTCTCCACCACCACACTCTCTAGTTTGCTCGTGACCACGTCGCGCCATCTTTTATCATTCGAGCCTATCTCAACAGCCACGATGACGGTGGCAGCTCCCTCACCTCGATCTTGGCTTCATCCTCGCCTAGCTTTATCCGAAGTTTGCATGTTCCCCTTGAATCTGCACAGCACTAAGAGGAGGAAGAGTGACCCAAGCTTCATTCGCCCGCAAATTTGCTTCGTCTTCGTTGCGTTTCAACTCTGAGGCAAGTGAATCTTCTAACTCTCTAACTCACTTGCCAATTTGTCACTAAATTGAGAGTGACGTGGCATTTGGATTGATGGGTATTCAAAATTGATGTTCTCTTTGCATGAGCTAGAAATCAGTCGAATTATGCTATCCATTGTTTGAACTGAAGTCCATTGTGTTTCGGTAAACTGTTTCTATAAGTGGATTGTGTTGATTTCCATGAAGCTTGAATTTGATGTCACATGCTTGGTGGTGTTCAGCCATGAGGTCCTATGCGTGTTGAAATATGTTGTTTACTTGTGGATTGTGGTCGTGTGTTTGTTTTGGGCATGAGAGGTGGTCGGGATGAGCTTGTGGTCTTGTGTGGTCTTGTTTTGGGATTGGGTTCATTCATTAAAGAATCTAAGCATGCAAGTGAGTTGGTCAAGTGTGTTTCAGATAGTTGTCTTGCTTGGTGGGTTCTGAGCTGCTCATTTGCATTGAATTTGAGTAATGATATGAATATCCATCTACCAGTATCCCGACGTGATTGATTATATGTTCGCATGTGTTTGGACGATTCCCTATGGGAACCTAAGTGGAAGTCGGGAAGTCCACGACTTGTGTCTCGTTGGAATGGAGCCCCGAAGTAGGGGAATCTAGGCCCGTGTTCCTCGGATAACTTGAGACCTGTGTCCCTAGATTCCCATAGCTTGTGTCTTATGGATGATAAGTTAGGGTAAAACCCAAAATCGAGGCATGTGTCCCATGAAAAATTAATATTAAAGTGAGAATTAAATGATTGAGATAAGTTTGTCTGCATGAGCATGCGCTCGTGGTGTCAAGTTCGTTAAGAGTGCATTCATTAAGAGTCTCATATTTGCTTAGAGAATGAGATGTCGAGTCCTGTCTATTGAGTAATGAATTGCTTGCTAGTTTTAGAGTTGTCAGTTTCACTATTGAGCGTTATAGTTCACTCTTTGTAGTTGAATTGTTTTTAAGATAAATAGGTATATCAATCCCTCCCACCATCCCTACTCTATGTTATGGTGCGCTTGTGGAATTTGAACGTACGTGAAAAGAGTACTACGATACCAAGTTTCTTGCCGAGGAGTTTTTGGTTTCAGTACTTTGGGTTGACGTAGGCATGAAAAATATATTGATCATGCTTCATTTCATATTGTTGTCTATGAGAAAGCCATCTAGCCATTTATATGAGTCGTTACCTTTGGTGTCTTCCGACAATAACAATGATGACGACCACTGCATGGAATAGTAATAGTAAACAAGTTAGTATAGAAGGGACATGTACAGGCAGGCTTATGATAATAGGCATAGTGGTGAGACTTTTTGGTTGGGGCCATGGAGTGGTTAGTTATGGACGGGAATGATGTTGTAGGAGGAAGACGTTAGTGTAATGGCGAAGTTGCCTTTTTGATGTTCTCAAGTGTTTGTTGAAGAACTCGGATGTAATAATAACAAACTTAGCTGATATGTGTAAATATATGTAAGCTTAAACTGGATATTTGGTGCCATGTGTTAATATGCTTGTGTGGTAGGTGTGCTTATAACCCTATATATGGCCAACCCTTGAAGCGTGCGTGCATGTCTAGCTGGTTTTTGTGATCCTAAATGTCTCTGTAGGGAATTCTTCTACTGCACTTCATGCATGCCCCTCTAATAATATATATACAATATAAAATGTGACCCCAATAAATACCGCAACGTCCTGGACGGTTGCGAGTGCATGACAAGATCCCTCCACCATACTGAAGAGTTCCTTCTCCTATCTCTCCTTGAGCCTTTTAACAACCTATCAGGTTCGTGTCTTATATCCAATGGATAATTGTTGACACTAAATTTTGTTTGATTTTCATTGCACAAAATTGAGAATTAATTCTCACCAAAAATATTTCTCCATGCATTGCATATTTATTTTTTCTTGTTGCATTTTGCATCGGCGGCGGGAAGACGCATGTTTTCGTACATGATATCGACAGGAAAGTGGAGAGGATATGCAGCGAGGTGTTTCTGTGCGAAGAGAATTTGGTGGAGACAGTGGATTCATTGGGGCTTCGAACTTAGGATTCTGGACTTTGGATTTTTGCCCATCAGATTTTTATTTCTTTGGAGTTTATAACTCACCTTTCCTTGTCCTTGATCCTCTGTCCGCCATAACCAAGGAAGTGCATGGAACCGTACCCTACACCGAATGTGAAAGTGTTTGTATTTGATGTAAATGTGGTAAACCCTTAGAACACAAGCTTTGAGGTTTGCAAGTTGTTAGATATAGATTCCTCCGCCATGTGCTTTGCACTTTTCCCATAGGTGTTTTGACCATAAGCATATGATGATGATATCTTTCCAACTAATGCTAGGACCTTTTAGAACTAAGACATGTGGAGCCATTTTAGGGATTTAAATATTCATGCGACCATATTTGATGCTAAGACCACCGAAAGAGAGCACTCAAAAAAAAAAGACAAGGTGAGATGAGAAATGGAGGGGAATAGAGGGCCATTATCAAAAGTAAGGGGCTTAATCATTTAAAAGAAAAAGGGTGATCAGAGGGAGTTTTCTTGGAGAAGAGGATGAGCTCCTCCGCAAGTTGCCCCACCTTGCTCACGCCAGTACAAGTTGACTTCGTCGGGCCGACATTTCCTCTCGCACCAGATCATGAGGACAAAGAGAGATGTGGAGAGAACGCATAGAAATAAAAGAGAAGATGGCGATGAAAGCTTGAAAGATCTGAAACTTTGGGGAGATTTTCAGAGCAAATGGAAACGAGGTCGAGCTTCGAGGTGAGATTTGCAAGCATCATGAAGGATCTCATGAACATCTAGAACCCTCTCGTTCGTCATTGGTCAACAAAAAGTTGTGCCGCCATTAACAAACCTCGGCAGGGTCCA
>JAGVVM010006714.1:0-46785 GCA_019149425.1 Psidium friedrichsthalianum
GGGCCTCCTTTTCGGCCTCGTGAACCGTGCCGGGCCACAAATAAATCCGACAGAAAAGCGATACGACAGACACACGTGTTGAAAAAATCCTCCATGCAAAATCGATCGCCTGCTTCCCGTTTGGAAAGTTCCCCCCAAAATGGGGCCTGCTTCCCTCGTTCTGTGGAACTGACGATACAGATTTGAGAATCAGAAAGAGTTAGTGCACTAATAATGTGATTATTTTCGTTGTTTTAGTATCATACACGAAATGATCACGGGGTGATCGTAGTTCTTGGATTCATTCTTCAAATAAGCACGAGAGCAAAAGCTAATGATAATAATATAAATCATGTGTTAATTACAGTGGAATCAAATCTTCAAGTTTATGGATTGGAAAAGATAATGAATAATCGCAAAAACTCATGACCACGAATGTACAAGTTCAAGCCCCTTGAGCTAGACGTCAAATCCAAGGCTTTTCTTTCGATCCATGTTAATTAATTTTCCTTTAGATTTAAATATTGTAAAATCATATGAAACATACCATTTGCAATGAGAAAATTCTACATTTTTTTAATTCAAATCCTTATTTTTTAAGTTTATCATTGAGTTATGAACCTTTTTACTTTTTTTTTATCAATTGAGTCCATTCAGTCAATTTTGATCGAAAAATTGATAATGTGGTCGTTGGCTGTCTTATATGGCACGATTGCCGTTGGCATGGATAATTTTTAATACTATTTTATTATATATTTGAATATTTTAAAATTCTAAAATTTCTTCCCTTGTTTTTTTTTTCTTAGTGGCTGTCGTTAGGCGAGGGTCACCTAAACTTTGCTAGTTGCAGGCGAGGTCTACAACGCCTCACCACTGTAGGCAATGGTTGTGGCACTTACCTAGATCTGGGCAAGGCCATCGTGGCCCTTGGTATGGAAAATAAGATGTTTCTAAAAAATATTTTCTAGAAAGTCATTTTTAAAAAATAACAATATTTTTCAATGTTCAGCTGAAACCCAAAAAATGGTTTGAAAAAAGTTTTTTTTCCGTTCGATATGGAAAATCAGATTTGATTTTCTTTCATGCGTTCCTTTCGGTAAATTTTTTTAAATTTCTTCTTCTTTTTCATTTTTTTAATTCTATGTTTTTATTTTAAATTTTCTCTTTTCTTTCTCCCTCTTTTGCTGATCGTTGGCCATAGGCAAGCTCAAGCCTTGCCATAGGGCACAAGGCTTGAGCTCACTAGTGTCGGATGAAGTGGAGTCTTGCCACAAGCCAATGAGGTCGAGCTCAGTGGCCTTAAGCTAGGTTGGGCCTTGATCGCTTACAGCCTTGGGGGAGGCTAAGCCTCAACTCATCAGCCTGGCTAGATTTGGCGAGGCTAGGTGCTCGCCATAAGTCGATGAGGTCGAGCTTGTTGACCTTGCTCACTTGTTGCCGGGCATGGTTGTGGTCGGTGATTGGCCAAAGAAGAAGGGAAAAAGAAAAAAGGAAAAGAAGATTAAAAAATACAAATTTCAATTTCAATTTTTTTTTTAAAAAATATGTATAAAAATGAAAAGAAAAGAAATGTGAAAGAGTGGAGGATAAAAAAATGAGGGAATATGTTTTCCTTATCATTCTCCTCGACTTTTGAATATATTGTTTTCGGGGAAAGGAAAATATTTTCCTTGACTCATTTATTCCGTGAACCGAACGCCGAAAAATTCAAAAATATTTTTTTTAAAGTTATTTTTTAGGAAACAAATGAAGCTTAAGTCTCTCTTTAAATCCACAACCGTGACCTGGAACATGAACTTGGTAATAGCTATTTTCTGAAAATTGACTGGACCATTCAAGTTCATATGGCAGGCATAAGATAATTTGTATTCTTTCTCTTGCAAGTGATCCGAAGGAGTTGGAAAAATCTCCAAAAATTATTATTTATCAGGTCAATTCTTATCATACATACATAGTTCCTTTTTTCCTTTTCTTTTTCTTTTGGTCGGAATACGGTACCTGTTTTCGAAATTCTAATTTTAGTTCTCGATGCAACAACCTGAAAGAACTCGCCGAAAGTCTAGTTCAGTGGTTGAAAACTCGCCCGCGCAAGCTCGTTTGGTCAAAAGAATCGTACGGTGAACTGTCAGGAGAAACGCGAAAATGCAACAAAACGAAAACGGCCAATTTTCTCGGGACTCGATCACCTGCTTCGCGAGTCATCGCAACGGCTCGGCAAACATTCCCCCCTCGCCTTCGGTAGGCGCTGCTTAATCTATTCATCAAGCGAAACGCGGGTCGTTTAGGGGGCGACAGCGATGAGCCTGTTGTTTAAATCGAAGGGGCGGGCCGATCGATCTCCAGAAACGTTCGTCACTGGGCGGGCAAAAAAACTGGAGACGGAAACTTCGCCTGGGTGGGGGGGAGACAAAGATCTGGTGCCGGCCATCCGCGGGGAAGACATGAAGATGCAATCTTTTCGAGCCACGTCATCAAGGTCGCCGTTGATCAGGGACATGGTGTGACGTGGCTCGTTCTCAGTGGTTGCCGAATGAAGTCATCCTGTTTCCGTGCAGCACCCGGCGAAATCCCCAAATGAAGTAGTCAGCAATGCATGAAATGAACATAAAACCACAAAGCCAGCCGAAATCCTTCTTAACTCTCTCTCTCTCTCTCTCTCTTCCCTAGCTTTCGGAATTCTCTCTCTTTCTCTCTGTGTTGATACCTGTTTTTTTTTTTTTTCTTTTGTTGGGGGGGAGGGGTCTTTGTTCTGTTCCAATTTCGCTGATGGGTTGTTTTAGCTGCAATGGGACATCGGTTCTAGAGGAGAACAATAATAACAATTTCAAAAAAAGGGAATGATCAAGCTCAAGCTCGTTCAGGTATCAATCTTTTGTTTCCGGCGACCGATCTAATTTAAATTTCGACGGCATTGATGCATTTCGGCGATCCTTCCGCTCTAGGTCAACCGCTGTCTGAGTTATTAAAGCTTTTGTTTCGATTTTTCGTTATGAATTTGCGTTCCTGGGCTTGGCATGTCTTGATCAGTTACTCATGTCCTGTTTTGATTGTTTATCGAGCTGCGGTTTTGTTAATTGATCAAGAAATGGTCATTTCCGGGTCCAGGGAGCGATCGATCGTCCTGCTAAACCTAAAGTCATCGAATGGTACACTCACACTCGAATCGTCTGAATTTATTTATTGGAATCTCTATTTCGTAATTTCTTCACTGGTTGCTTACTGCTTATGTGTTTGCAAAGCATCTCGTAGCGATCTCCTTCTTTTTTAGAAATTATAGAAATTGTATTGATCATTTGTCATGCTGCATTTGTCCTTTAATTGCTTACGTTCCTCAACACTTGAATATCTCCAGCATGAGTTTTGCTGAGAAATGGTCCATACGTTTTTTTCGTCTAGTACTCTGTAACTGGCTTCTCTGTCTTCTTTTTGGTTTATCTTCTCACTTCCCTCGAACCCTTTGTCTCTGATTTATGCTTGTCTATGGGTTTGGCAGAAAGAACAAAAAGCAGTCCTCGTGGAAGCAGAAAGGTTTTGGATGTCAAGAATGAGGATGTCACTAAGAGAAACAGTTAAAGTCAGAGACAGAGTGGATTGGATTCAGTGATATTAGTAAGGATGAGAAAACCAGCAGCACACAGGCTCAAACGTTTACTTTCAATGAGCTCGCTGCTGCGGCTGGTAATTTTAGTCGGACTGCTTTATTGGGGAAGGAGGCTTTGGCAAAGTATACAAGGGGCATTTGAAGAAAATTAATCAGGTCGGTACTGAGATTTTATCATGATTCATAATTGGACAAAGAATGATGTCCATGCCATTTTTTTTTGTCGCATTCGATAGGGTCACTGATCTCATGTTTATCACGCATCACGTACAGTATGTTATTTGAGAAAAATTTTGAAGTTAATACCCCTTTGACTAAGCTGGAGCTTTATGGTGGTATTCTTCAAATGAGAATATGGTTAATTTATCTGTTTGATGCAGATTGTAGCAATCAAACAACTTGACAGAAATGGACTTCAAGGCACCAAGGAATTTATTGTGGAAGTGGCAATGTTAAGTCTAGTGGACCACCCCAATCTTGTTAAATTGATTGGTTTTTGTGCTGAGAGGGATCAGAGGCTATTGGTTTACGAATACATGCCATTAGGATCGTTGGACAAACATTTGCATGGTAAGAGCTTGCACATCACCTGTCTGCTTTCGCAAATGTTCCATGATGGGAAACTCGTGCTTTCTATCTAACCAGCTATCTTAGTATATTACGAATAACCTTTTTCTTCCGATTTCAATTAATATTTTACAGACCTTCCACCCAATAGAAAGAGACTTGATTGGAATACAAGGATGAAAATTGCAGCCGGGTGCAGCAAGAGGTCTTGAGTATTTGCATGACAAGTTGAAACCTCCTATCATATACCGTGATTTAAAAATGCTCGAATATCTTACTGGGTGAGGACTATCATCCTAAATTATCAGATTTTGGCTTAGCTAAAGTGGGTCCAAGTGGGGACAAAACCCATGTTTTCTACAAGGGTTATGGGGACATATGGATACTGTGCACCGGAGTATGCCATGACAGGCCAATTGACATTCAAGTCAGATATCTACAGCTTTGGGGTTGTTCTTTTGGAGCTCATCACAGGGAGAAAAGCATTTGATCCAACTAAAGATCCCAAGGAGCAAAACCTCGTTGCATGGGTGAGATAACACTGTCATTATTGTTTTACTTAAACCACGTGGAAAACTTTGCTTTCTGCTGGTGCAATGTCAAAAGCATTATCCATCCCTAATGGTACAAACAACTTCCTTCTTATGACTTGACTTCCCTGTCGAACAAGGATATCTCCTTTGCTTGTCATGTCGATAACATGCTTTTTTCTATTAATTACTGTCCTTGTCTAAATAGAGGTAAGGCCTTTGCCATCAGTAGCCAACTTTGAAACCTCACAATTCTATAATTCCCACAGTACCTCTTGTCCATACTCAGAGCATCTTCTAAGCACTTCAAGTACTGCGACCCCTCTTCTTAGTAGCCCCAGTCTGGAAATGCGTGCTTGCGGATTTCTTCTTTTATTCTCATTAATCAGCTAACCATGCATTGTTTCTGTAATTTCATCTTCATCTAACCCTTTTTCCCCTGGACGTGCACCAGGTCACCATTACAGTAGTCAATAAGAAAACATGGAATTTTATTTTGCCTTTTATTTGTATGTTTGATTTGTGAAAAGAATCCAGCAGAGAAGATATTTGCTAAAGTTCACTCATTATAACTTCATTGACTGAATCTGATTCTTATTGGAAGAAGAAGTATCATGGTGCTGGCAACAGACTTGTACCATTGGAGATATCTGCATCCTAACGGAATAATCATGGCTTTCCTCAGTTTTCATCTATGTAAGTCTGTTCTCGGAAGACAGATAAGGCAAGAATACTGATATGCTATGTCTGCGAATGTTTGCAGGCGCGCCCCCTCTTCAGAGACAGGAAAGAATTCTTGCTGATGGCTGACCCAATGCTTGAAGGCAGGTATCCTGTGAGAGGATTGTACCAAGCCCTGGCTATTGCTGCAATGTGTGTCCAAGAACAGCCTACTATGCGACCTGCCATAGCTGATGTTGTCACTGCTTTAAGCTACCTTTCGTTCCAGCAATATGATCCTAGTAGTCGCAACATCCAAAACACTGGCAAGAATCCTCATCCTTCAAAAATAATGACCAGGAGCAGCGAGGACATAAGCACCAGTCACGGAGGGCCTGTGGAGGGATGAAGAATTGGCGATGCCCATATGAGAAAACTACCCTGTTATCGATTTTCAGTTGTGCAGATAACAGGTTGTATAGATATCATCGTTTGTTTGTTTTTTATGTTCAAGGGAATTTTTTCCCTTCGGCTTCGCATCCAATGTAGATTGAGCCGAGTTCATTTTTGTCTAAAGATGCCTTGGTGGAATAACAGGTTCCTGTAGGTTGAGTCGAGTTCAGTTTTGTCTAGAGATGCTTTAGGGTAATGACTGGTTCCTATGTTAATTCATTATACATCACTTCTAACCTTTTGGTACTTTATCTTCAATTTGCTGAGGCAGTGAGGCCTTTCAAGTGCCTCTTGATCAGGAGAAACTTGCTAATTGCAGGTGCGGGATGATTAGTCCTGTGGGAATCACCGACTTTTAGGAGCATTGCGGGCCTGCGGCTGTAGAATGTACCTTAAGATGTTGAACATCCGGTCTTTGTTTTTCATTATAAATCAGAACATCTCCTCCACAACGTTGAAGCCACTTCGGCCCGTCTTAAAAGCATTTTTATAACAGCTTAATCGAGAATTTATGCGAACTCAAGTATGAACTAAAATTATATGTGGTTAGAATTTCAGACAGCTAAAGCCAACAGTGGGGCGAACCATAGTTCAGATTAAAGTGATTTTAAGTAAAAGACAAAAAGAAAACAAAAATCACACGGTACAGCTTGTGGACGTTAGAATAACTAGGAGTTGCAATTCTAATGGAAAGATGTGAGAGAGAGACTCCATGTCCATGCTTTTTCATTTTTTTAATTCATAAAAAGCGTACAACTCCATAAGAATTCCCAGAGAACACTGTTCTTTTCTATTGGAAAAAGAGCTGAAAGGACGATCAACGTCAATAAATCCTTGAATGTTATCGTAAGAGCTTTACGTTTGTGATCGAATATTCGACTTAAGCTATAATTCTGCTCATTTTGAGTGAGCCCGTTATGGTGTTAGGAAAGTAGAGCCAAAGAACTCTACCATGACACAGTCAAACCTATGCTCCAACCAAATCAAGGTATCCTGAAGTTGAGAAGCAACTATAGGATCCAATCATAATTAGAGAAGGCCTGAAATCACTTGGAGAGTACATTTTTACACCTTAAGTCAATCGATGATAATGCTATAGCTACTCGTTAAATCGAAAAGGACAAGCAATTCAGAGCTAATTTGAGCTAATGAGTTCACAAGCGCATCTTTTGGAGCTACGCTGTTTCCAAGCAAATGTTTTTTCATGTTTCAAGCCGCATTCCATGATTCCAACTATTGAAATTCGTCCGGGATAAAGCCCGTGAAAATGTAGATACGTTGCAGATAGTTTATCATTCCAACCAACGAAGGAAAAACAGAAAGTAACTTCAAATACTATTCAAGATCACGTGCATGGCACCCTCAAGAGCTTTCCCGTCAGAGGAACGATTTATGAAAGCAACTAGACATGGGCCAACGTGGTCAAAGCCGGAACGGCATTTCAGAATGGTTTAAAAAATGGTTCGAAAAGCTGATTACACCAATGGCAAAGAGGGTTCAGCCAAACGCCAAAATTAAAAAAAAAAATTAAAAATGTATTGATAAAAAATTAATTTAAATACCTATTCCATTTTTCATTTTTTTTCACACAAATCCTCTCAGTTCTCTCGATATATCAAATTCTCTCTAACTCTCAAGTCTCAATTGTTTCTTGGTTCTCTAATTTTTTATTTTCTTTATTTATTATCTCTTTTAATAATTTTCTATTTCAAATTCTTTTTTTATACCCTATAACTATAATTTTTTGCATTATACAATATATATTTTATAATAAAAAATGGCAAGTGAAAGTAGAGTGAGTGGTAAAGGTAAGAGCACAATGGGAGAATTCGAATTATCCTAATCCTTATGATTATGCAGATTGGGGAGTTGATGTAGATAATAAAATCAAAATTTTCCCTAATATAGAGCAAGTTCACACGCAAGGAAATTTTTCATCCTTCTACCGATGCCGAAGAAGCATTAACAACAAAGGATGGATTCAATATATGGGCGCACTTCTCAAAAGTTGAAAAATGTGGAGAAGGTCCATAGAGGTATGATTTTAATTTGTAAATTTTTTGGTACAATATACAAATATATAGGTGGACAAGGAAATAAAACATTCAATCAGCATCTTAGATCGAAACATCGAACCGAAGTGAGAATTGACATCAACCAATAACAAATTTCTGGGTACGCCAATCCTAACAATTTTTCTTTATTTCATTTTAAAGAAAAAAACGTATAAAGAAGAATTAGGTAAATTTGTTTCCGTTGAATAATATTTATATTTAGTTTTGGTGAAAAATTTGATTTTAATCAATTTATACAAAATGCATGTGTTCTATAAGCAAAACGTGTTTCTAGAAATACACTTAAACGCGAAATTAAAATCTTATAAAAAAGGAAAAAAAAAGATTTATAAAATTTTTTATGCATTTAATGGACATGTGCATGTAGGTAGCAATATTTGGAGTGACAATTGACAAATTAATTCTTATATGGGTATAACATGTTATTGGATAGATGATGATTGGAATATTCAAAAAAGAGTTATTGCATTTAGAATTTTGATGATAGGCATACAACAAATAATATTTATAGATTAATTAGATAAATTTTAGAAGAATATTATTCATTAAATACTTTATTTCAATTAGTTTTGATAATATGCTGCAAACACCGTTTCAATTGTTGAATTAGAAAAGATTTGTAAACCCATTTTTTGGTGGAAAAATTTTTCATATTAGATGTGCATGTCATGTTTTAAATTTATGTGTACAAGATGGTTTAAAACTCCTCAATTTTTTTCTCAACCCTATAAAAATAGTAATTCAATATTTATGGAAACATCCTCAAGTAATGAAAGAATGGTCAAAATTTTGTAAAATAAATGGGAAAAAGACCAAAAATATTTTTCAAAGATGTTCCAAATCGTTAGAATTCTACTCACGAGTTGCTTAATGATTTTTTGCATATAAGATTTATTGTGTGCATTTATTTTAGATAATATATCCAACATTAATTTATGCCCACAAGAATGAGATAGTTGTAAATTTTTTTTAGATATTTTAAAATTTTTTAATGATTCAACTTATATTTTTTCTGGGTTTATTATCCTACTACACATTTATTTTTAATAGAATATATTAATATTATTGGAGTTTGAAGAAGATGGAAAGTGATGATAAATTAGGTGATACTATTAATACAATGCAAGCAAAATGGCTATATTATTACAGGGAAATTCCTATTATTTATTTAGTTGCTTTTGTTTTTGATCCACGTTGTAAATTAGATAGTTTATGTGATTATTTGAATACCTATTATGAATGTTTTTTTTTTTGGTTAAGGAAACCTATTATGAATGTTTATGTTTATTATATGGTAAAATTAGAAGTATACAAACAATGGTTAAAAATGTTAAAATAGAATTTATAATGAATTTTGTAAAATATATAAATATAGGTGATAGTGGATGTAGTTCTTCTCAATCTAGTAACCTACAATATGAGAACATAGATAAAATTAGTAGATGATATCAACTTCTAATGCATTAGGCAAAAAGGAAAAAGGTAGTAGTAGGAAAGTAATTTTGAAATAGAGAGCTATCTAACTATTTCTTTTAAGTTTGATGAATCTCAAGACAGCAAAGATTTCGCAATATTGAATTGGGTAGAAGAGGCATTCCACTCAATATCCAATTCTTATTTGATTGCAAAACAAAAATTAACAACCTCTTGTTCAACAGTTGTAGTAGAACAAGCATTTAGCATTGGAGGTAATATTTTAGATGAACGACGTTTGAGATTACAATTTTATTATAAATTCATCATAATTTAAGTTTTTTAACCTCAAAAACCTTAAAAAATTATATAAAAATAGAAGTATACAAACAATGGTTAAAAATGTTAAAATGAATTATAATGAATTTTGTAAAATATATATATAGGTGATAGTGGATGTAGTTCTTCTCAATCTAGTAACCTGCAATATGGGAACGATAGATAAAATTAGTAGAGGATTCAACTTCTAATGCATAGGCAAAAAAGAAAAAGGTATAGTAGGAAGCAATTTTGAATAAAGAGCTATCTAACTATTTCTTTTAAGTTTGATGAATCTCAAGACAGCAAAGATTCGCAATATTGGATTGGTAGAAGAGGCATTCCCTCAATATCCAATCTTATTTTGATTGCAAAACAAATTTTAACAACCTCTTGTTCAAACAGTTTAGTAGAGCAGCAATATTAGCATTGGAGGTATATATTTTAGATGAACGCGTTTGAGATTACAATTTTATTATAAATTCATCATAATTTAATTTTTAAACTCAAAAACCTTAAAAAAAATCGAAATCAATTAAGAGGCAACTGGTGTGGCGATTCTGAACCACCGAACTGGACAAGAACCGGCTCAGAACCTCCTGTTCTGAATCGGAACCGGACCATAAATGGCGGTTCTAGTTTCGGTTCCTCCAAATTTGAAACCGGAACCAACGGTTTCTTGAACCGTGGTCATGTCTAAAAGCAACAAACTGAAACCAACTTACCTACCTGACCACATTTCTCAAAGAAGTCGCGCCAACACCGGAGTCCACATTCCATATCCACTGTTTAAGCTTCTCTCTCTCTGCCTCTAGAAAAATGCAGCAGAGAACCACAGGCTCGTCTCGAGGACCTGATCGGGACGACAGCTTCATCGATGTCGAGGCAAACTGGAAGCGAAGCAAAGGGTGTCTTCTTGGAGGAGAAGAATGAAGACATATACCTGCTCGGACTTCCAATTTCCAATCACGACCCTCACAACATCGGCAAGGAGAGAGACCGCCAGACCCGGTTCGCAGAGAACTGGCTCCACGTGATTCCTCTGTTTGTGTTGCTCTGCTTCTTCATTCTCTGGTGGTTCAGTTACCCTGGTAAGTTTTCAAATCTCAGCGCGTTTCAAGAACTGGTCCAGTATTCTAATCTCTTGGATATTCATAATGTTGGGCTCTTTTACCTTGAACTTTTATATCCAGAGATTTTCTTGATCTGTTTAGGCGTGGATCTCGGCAGTTTCTTGTGCTGCTATGTCACATTTCTTGTTTGGTTTGTCACTTTCGAGAGAGAGCATGCCTTTGATTCTTTTTCCCAGATTTTTCCCAGATTTGGTTTGCCGCAAACGATTACATTTTCTTCTCTATGTTTCCTGTGAAACTTTCGGGCAGGTTTCTTCTTCCTCTATTGATTATGCGAACTGAAGAGAAGCCAAAATTAACTCTGTCGAGGATACGATATATCAAGAATCTGAATGTTCTCGGTAGTGACAGAGAGTTAATATGTGTAATATGTTTCTTCTTTTTCATTTTTCTTTCCCAATAGGCTCAGTCTGATTTATTTTCATGATCAGGAATGTTTGCTTGATTTTTTCTTTTTCATGGGAACAAGAGGCCTTATATTCCGTTTATTTACTTAGTTGTTTCTCACTAATACGCTCCTCCCATTGACAGTACATTTGGGGTCAACGATGAGAGTGTCACGGCAATACATCGGATCGAGATTTCCCAGGACTCAATGAGACTCGCATAGATCTTGCACTACCTGCATCAGCCAGTTCTCCTGGAGCTGGAGCATGGAATTTTCAGAAATTTATCAGGACTGATGTGACAGAAGCTCCAAACACCAACCAAAGGTACTAATTTTCAATTGATTCGGTTAAATTAGGTACCATATGGCCCAATCTGAAGCTGTTCTCTTTGGTGAGGAATATTTTCTTGATTACTCAAGAGGCATTATAATCCCTTAGCTTTTCATGGGTTTTCTATTCTCCACTGATTGGTTTCCCATCGACAGTGGATTTGGTGATCAACAACAGAAGAGCCTAGGCTTGACGCATCAAGTTGAGATTTCACGAGGTTGCAATGACACTCTCGTAGATCCTGCACTACCGGTATTGGCTGCTTTTCCTAGAGCATCGAATTTGCAGAATTTTACCAGGGTTAATGAGACTGAAGCTCAAAAGGCCAACCAAAGGTACTTACTATAGCTGTTGTGCCTACCGAAGGAAAATACATCAGACTGCTCTCTCTCAAAATTTACCTGCAAATGTGATTCTTCAAGCTGGTTCAGCAAACAAATAACCGAGGATCTAGAAAGGTATACATGTCGCATCTAGGCAAAAACATGACCATAGAGTTTTTTGAATTCATTTCACACTCTTTCCGTCTTTCTGAATTCTGATCAGCACGCAAATTGCAGTAACCTGTGTTGACTATTGAATGATAGCTGTGGTGTTGCTTTTGTGGGGTGTCTTCTGTGATCTTATTCCCAAATGCCTCCATAAATCTTGTGCAGATCGAAAATGAATGCAGAGGTAATAAGTTACAATTTCTCCTCTAATAGCTGCTATGTACCACTAATCTCACCATTCCGGCAGGTGCCGACCCATATGTACAAAACCGAGCTCTTGCGTGACGGCAGAATCCTACAACAATCCCGCCTAGGTGACTGCACAAGAAGATAAAACTGAATTAGCATATGAACTCAAATGATGAAATTGCTAGAGATACCCTTATAGACACTCATATACTTTACATTGATAAAGTGTTCATAAGCAAAGCGCAACAGTACATGCTTCTCTTTAGATAGCAGAAAATTAAAGTCTGCCTTACCTTCTGCCAACGATTACTATCTGGCCGTTTCAGGACTACGATGGAATTGACATTCTCTGGTGAATCCATCTTCCACCTACAACGTGGGTACCGTGACCTTTGTCTAGAATAAATCCCGAAAGTCTGTTTCTTAGCTCTGTCGTACCGAACGCTGTTCATGTAATAGATGAACGGTTTCTGACATGGGTGCTTCATCACTGGCCTTGTGTTGAAAGCGTACGCGGTGTAATCCGCTCTCCGGTACCAGTTGAGGAATGTCCTTGTGGGCATCTCTAGCTCTCTTGGGGAAATTACTCCCCTTATTACTTGAACCACATAGCCCCACGAAACCGAGATGGACCACGATCGTCTTTTATCATAGCAAATGGACTGTTGCATTATGCTGGCCGAGTCGTGCTTGACAGATTCGAATAGGTGCCGAAGAGCTCTCACTCGGGTCATGCGTGGGAATACTGGTTCTACAACATCCAGGTGATGAATTGACACGAGCGGCGTTACTGGATGCGCTCCCAGAAGGCCTAGAAGATCTCCATACACATCATACTGCAAAAAATGATCAGACGTTGGATCACTCTTCCTAGAAATGCAAATTTTATTCTTGAATCTATCGTACACAGACAACAGCAATAGCAATTCTGCATATGTAGTGCAATGCCACCTTTCACTCCTTTCTTGAGGCTCATTTCAGCATCGTACAAACATCATTTCATCTCCTTATGGCTAGCTCATCAGAGAAGACGGTTCTTAAGGCCCCTGGATCCAATCACTAGGCATATTGATGCTATCTATATAAATGGAATTATAATAAAATTAAAGTACCTGATGAATCCGGGTTCCTTGGTGAGCGGCACTCCTAACTCGGACATACAAGCCTGCATTCTATCATCACTTAACATACAACCCCGGATACCGCTGATGCACTTATCCTGCATCTTGGCCAATTCCTCTGCCAACGGGATAGCTTATTGCGAAACCGCCCCCTCCATAGGCCATCGCATAGGAGAAATATATGTTCTGAACATGACTCTCCGACGAGCTCCCGACATAATAAAACTGCCTGTGATCATACTTTGAAAGTATCCTCACCACATTGTCCACTATAAAAACCGTGTCGTCATCCCCCATCACAAACCACCTCACGTCCTTCATCCAAGCCTCAGCGTCTCTGAAACCACCCTGATATCCTCAGTGCCGCTCTCTGCCCTGCCGGTTCGTGTACTTGAATTTAGACGTGTCCCCAGAGATCCTAATCTCAGGAAGCTGCTCATTCCGCCTAGTCCTGACCCGCTTGTCCAGCCACACCACTCCTCTGGTCTCCTTAGGCCTCCACCATAGCTTTATGTATTCCTTCCTCTTCTCCCACAGGTTTGACGATGCAGCAATGCCGAAGACGATGTGTTTGAGCTCGGTGTCGAACCGTTGCGACCTCTGGGGAGACTCATGACGGTTTTCAAGGATTCTTCTTCTCTTCTCCTTCTCCTACTCCTCCCCCTCCTCCTCCTCCTGTGTCTTTTTCGTGTAGGTGGAGAGTGGAAGAGAAATTGTTGACGGCGGCGAGATTCTCATCGGAGGAGAGGTCGAGGAGAGAGAGCATCCATTGTGGTCGTTGGTGAGGAGGAGATTGGAGGAGTAGAGGATGTAGAGCATGGAGATCAAGAGGAAGAAGGAGGTGAGGAGGGTCTTTAAGCCAATTAGAGGTCTCATGCTGTTGTCGGGCGGTGTCGGGATTCATTTGTTCATGAGTAAAGTATCAATCTTTGGCATTCATTTGTTCATGAGTAAAGCCTACCAGAGATGAAGATGTCGTTGCTCGCTTGCCATGGTTTCAGCGGTGGTGAAAGAGAGAGAAATTGGCGGGAATGGAGGTTGGACCGAGTCAGAGAATTGTTCGGATCACCGGGGGAGAGAGAGAGGTTGGACTTGGCCTGAAGCATCTGGGGAGAGGCCCATTTGGGTTGGAAACGAAGTCTGCATGAAATGGTTATGCCCCAATGGATCTGGTCCTTGACCGGGAGACCCGAAAGATTGGTGCTGCTGCCCACGAATGGGCGGGCTTGGCCCCAACCCTTTTCCCCAATTTGAACCCGAGGGCTAATTTTGGCTATACATTGCTGAATGTCATCACAGATTCAGCTAGAATTGAATCACCTGTTTCTCTTTCCTAGCACTAGGCGGACCCAGCTACATTCAGACACCATTTGCTTTACATGAACGGAGAATCTTTCTGTCCCGTTTCAGGGTCAAAAGTAGAGGCTGCTTGTCTGTAACAGTGTGGACAACTGTTTCCCAGTGGGGCCAAAGATTCGGGGAATCAAACTGAACCGCAATCACGGAAACATTTGAAGTGTTTGAATTATGAGATCATTTGGTTCGATGGATGGAATGCTTTTTACTTTTTGCAAAAGGAACAGAATTTTAAGGAGAGGCGAGCACAGGCGCGGGGGGCGATCATTTCAACGCAATCAGTTTTAAGATATCACCATATTTCACGGCTTCAAGCCTAAGTTGCAAAAAAATAATGAAGTCGTGATAAAATGTGATACGATGTAAGTTTGGCGAGACGATTTCCGGAGTTGAGAGTTCGTTGAATCATGAAAAACGGTTTGTTGAATGCAGCTTCCATGGTTTGTTTGCCTAACCCATTTTTTTTTTTTTGCTCCCACCTTATCTGAAGTCGGAAACCCACGAGCAGCGCACGTGTCAGCAATCATCGCTTCCTCCTCCTTTCCACTGGTATCTCCTGCTTCGTTTCAGATCCAAAAACTCTCGTTCTCGGATTCTCTCTCTCTCCCTCTGCCATTGTTTGGAGGGCACTTCGATTTTCTGTATCACTTTCTCTCCCCACTGCCACAAGAAAAATGGTAAAGAATAACTAAAGTGATCTGTCTAACCATCACCAAGTTCTTGCTTTTTGCTAAACAATGGAGCGACTTTCCTGAACTCATCTTCCTCTCACTCTGCTCGGTCAATTCTTGTTTGGATCGGTCCTACTGATTCTTCACCGTCCTTCTCTCTCCAAGAAAGTCTCAGCACCCGTCTCTCTCTCTCTCTCTCTCTCTCTGGCGTTTTCAATGGCCGCAGAGGATGTGCTGAGATCAAGAGAGGTCTCTGCAATGATAAAGCAAGGTTTCATCCCCAGCCAAGCTCTCTCGCTCTCCCCTTCAAGAGCCACGGCCAGTGCTTCTTCTCTCGCAAGAGGAGCTTTTTACTCTCCCTCCTCTTCTCCTTCCAAGACCCTCTCTTCTCCTTCACCACCGCACTGCTCCTCCTCCGAGTCGGCTCCACAGGTCCTAACTCGCCCGACTCTCTCGATATGATGTCCAAGAACAGCACCGCCTAGAGTCCTCCATTGCCCTCAAGTCCAGACTATCAAAAATCCTATCCAATGCGCCGTTTATCAATAATATTGTGGCAGACAGTGTAGATTGTAATCGTGATTTGCGGTTTGGATCGAGTGATGTGAGGCTCACGGTGGTCTCGCGGGACGGGTTTAGGGTTTCGATGGACGTGCACAGGCGGGTTTTGTCGGAGAAGAGCCGATACTTCGAAGAGAAGCTGAGGCGGGACCGAGGGATTTCGCATTCGGTGGACATTGAGATTAGTGAATGTGATGATCTTGAGGTGTATGTGGAGACAGTGGTTCTGATGTACTCGGAGGATTTGAAGAAGAGATTGATTGGGGAGGGTGTTGACAAAGTTTTGGGTTTGCTCAAGGTGAGATCCTTCATACTCACCACTTAGCAATATCTTGGATGTTGGATAGTGCAGAATACTTAGATTATATTTCATGTGGTGAAGTGGTTTTGAATTAGGTTTCTGGGTTTGATTTCCATGAGATGGTGCGAGCCACTTAGTTGTGTACCCCTTTTCATTATTCTATAAGAGTTAAATCCTTTTGAATCATCAGAATATCTAAACTCATTCTCTCCTTTGAATAGAGGATATAGCAATTTCTCTTACCATCTTATATTTCTACATCTAGGATCTGACTTGTATCTCGTCTATGAATTGAAAGATCCGAATGATCAACTCTGCAATCAGTTGTTAGAATCAATAGGTCTTCAAATCGTTCATTTGAAATAATGGAAACCATTATTATTGGATGATCATGATACTTCCCAAAAATCGATATTATTGATCAATGGAGGAACAATATCACCATTTTTGTTTGAATGGTATTATTTTGTTTCTGCTGAAGAATGCATCCTTGAGATCATCTTCAAAGACAAGAAGTTCCATTAGTTGTTTTCATTACCTCTTCCATTGACTGTTCTGACTATCCCCAGGCTTCTCTATTGCAAGACAACATATGTAACTATTCTGTTCATTCTGGTGGTTGAAGAAGAATGCCTATGTTATGTAAGCCTATAACATTGTGTGTGTGTGTGTTTTGGTTGGGTTTTTTTTTTTAGGGGGGGGGGGGGGTGTTTTCGGGTCGGATGGGAATCTGATATTCGATGGATGCCATCTTAACCAGACTTGAGTAGACAGTTGACAGTTGTTGATGTCAAGAAATATATCGGAAAGAAATGGTTGCAAAAGGCTTGTCTTAAGAAATGAAAAACACACGAGAGTAAATTCAACAGCTTATTCATTTTAAGAATGGTTAAGCAGGGCACAAACCACTTCTTTCTTTCTTTCTTCTTATAACCTGCCTCTGATATTCTCTTCTCTTGCAGGTATCTTCTGCTATTATGTTTGACATCGGGATAACTGCATGCTTGGAGTATTTGGAAGCTGTTCCATGGTCCAATAATGAAGAAGAGAAAGTTATATCTCATCTTAGGCAACTTCAGCTTCACGACTCAGCAGCTGAAGTTCTACACAGAGTGTCAGCTGAGCCATCCACATCTTCAAGAGCTGATGATGTCTTCTTAAGACTGTTGAGTGGGGTTTTACAGGCTAAGGATGATAAAGCTCGCCGAGAAATGAAGAGCTTAATTTCACGGTTGCTGAGGAAGATGCATCTGATTGCAGCAGTAGTCTTGATGTCTCTCGAGACAGTCTTATCATCTTTGCCATCGATGTCTTAGTTCTCTTATTCTATGCCTATCTGAAGCTGCAGGGCCCGATGAAAACAGGCGAGATAGAGGGACTTTGATGGCAGAGATAGCCCGGAGGCTGACAATATGCATTGGATTGTTGAAATTCTAATTGACAAAAATATGGGAGATGAGTTTGTGAAGTTGTGGGCAGATCAGAAGGAACTTGCGATTCTTCATTCGAAAATACCTACATTCTATCGACATGAATTAGCCGAATAACAGCACAACTTTGTGTTGCAATGGGGAAAGGACTTATCTTAGTGCCAAAGACGCTCGTCTTTCTTTGCTCTCTACATGGCTTGAAGCCCTCTATGAAGATTTTGGATGGATGAGGAGGGCTTCAAGATCAATGGATAAGAAGCTACTTGAAGATGGTCTTGGACAGACGATTCTGACCCTTCCCTTGCCGCAACAGCAAGCTATTTTTCTCAATTGGTTTGATAGATACTTAAACAAGGGAGATGATTGTCCCGATATTCAGAAGGCATTTGAGATTTGTGGAGAAGAGCTTTCATTAGGCAGCATGGGCCAGAACTGAATAATTCTCATTTGCAAATAGCTGTATGTGGATACCCAAACTGAATAAAGCCACAGGGAATCAATTGTACATGCAATTTTGAGTCCATGTCTGTTTACCTATAATTTGATTTAGCTGAGATACATATGATGCTGAGGATAATTTCACATTATTACCACATCGGAAGTTGAATGGCAGACATCTTTTCGAAGCAAGGACAGTACTGTATTACCTTGGCATGCTCCATTGCAGATGAGTAGGCATGTCAGGTTGATCAAAGTTCTATAATTCTCAATCTGGGTTAGTAGCATCCTTGATCTTTGGAGTTCTCAAATAATGTTTATTTAGTCCACTTGTCTGAATTCTCTCAGTTAGTCCATAAATTGTTGTTATCATTCTTTGAGGCACTTTTGGCCACTTTGAGGCTCCGTTTGTTTCGTAGAAAATAGTTAATTTGGAAAACGTTTCCCTGAAAATGAAAATGAATCAATAGAAAATGTTTTGATTATTGACAATGATTTGTATCTAAATATTTTTGTGGATAAAAAAAATATTTTTTGTTCATTTGTTTTGTAAGCGATTCAAGCGGCCACTTTCAAAAAAAATACTTTCTAAATCATCTATTTTTTGTGAAACAAACAGAACCTTAATTAAGTTGACCAAGCTGCTTGGTGGACCGTCAACTGCGCAGTTGTTCAAGACTAAGAGGGGCAATGAACATCTGATTCAAACTTTGTGACCTCATAGGGCCATAAATTCATTACAAATATGCTGTGTCCATGCATCTGGACCTGATTTCTCTTTCTTATTCATCTATTATACGTTCTAAGGGTGAGACTCAACCTTCTGGCCAAATGAAAAATGGGTACGAAACAAAGGCTTATCCTTCACATACCTGTCCTTATAGCTTCTCCACTGAACACAAGCCTACATCTCCATAAATAATTATCCTACTAGCTGGAAAGCATTTTTCCCCCTTTGCCTTTTCCTCCATCTCAGTGTATGCTGGCCAAAACGTTCTGCGATTGTTTTCATAGCGGAAGCCAGCCTTCTTGGAGTCATCTGCAGATCATATGAAAATTCCATGGAGTTTCCGGAGGCGTTTAAGTCGGCCACAAGCCTCAAAGAAACCATTTGCTGGGGATAGACCCCCGCTTCCATCAGTACCGAAGCTCACCAGCACCTTTCCATCTCTGTAGTTGGAGCTCTGATCCTCGAAAAACTTCATAAACTGAGAAACTGTAGTTCCTTTGTCATAAGTGTAGAATTGAAAATTGACGAAGTCGATGAGATGTCCATACTTCTTCCACAGAGCAAGATAATATGGCTGAACAGAGTCATCCTCATAAGGTGCTATTGAGGTGAACGACACAATCTTGTTCTGTTTTAGGTGGGCTAAAAGTTGACCAATACACTCAGCAAATGTATCCGGATCTGAACTGAAGTGTTCGTAGTCAATGTCAATGCCATCCAAATCATACTCCTTTGAAATTCTTGTGAGTGAAGCTACAGCATTGCCGACCCATGAATTGATCGACTTAGGAGCAAAGTGAACGTGTTTGCCGCCTAAGGTGTCCCCTCCAAGACTCATAGCTACCTTGACATTTGGTTTACGAGCCTTGATGGAGGCAATGGCAGAAGGACCGAGATTTTGCTTATCCCAGTGGACATTGAAGTCGCCATTTGTAGGGGATACTGGGGTTGAGTAATCTATGGCGAAAGAGAGAATGAAGTGGAATTCGACTTCCGAATTAACTGGAACATCGGAAAACTTGACATTCTTTCCTTCTGCTCCAATGTACTCCCTGAAGAGCTTTGAGTTGCCTGGGGCTGCATGGATTATGGGACTGCGAAGAGGAAAATTTGAAAAATGAGAGGAAGTAGCATGGTTTTTTCCATTTCCACGGACGTAAGATGGGATCACTCTGTTTTCTGATGGGCATATATGTAGAGAAACAAGCAAGGTTAGAATAGTTATCTGTTAACAATGCATTTTTGGCTTTGTTGTGGTGTCACATTGTTATCTCCAGAATCCAAATTTTGTCTGTCAATGCATTCAACATTGTCTGATGTGCTTGAATATTGATCCAGTCAAAATGGTGTGGAGGATTTGTCTTAACGCTTGTGTCTTTTGATGTCCATAGGACGACTCGATTTGGGGATCCCCTCGACGGCTAGATTTTTATGGAGTAGTTCACCACTGCCCTTCAACATTGATTTTGGGCATAGGGAATTGTTTCCTTGCAGTTTGAGTTCTTTCCTATGATTGTGAGAAATGCCTTTCTGTACCTCGTCTCTGTTTTATCTATTCTTTGGCATTTTGTATTGGACCCCATGCTTTTTAGAGGTGCCAAATTTGACCACTAGTTTCCAAAACATTGCTTGATGTGCTTGAATATTGATCCAATCAAAATGGCGTGGAGAATTTGTCTTCACGCTTGTGTCTTTTGATGCCTATAGGACGACTAGATTCAGGATTCCCCTCGACGGTCAGATTCTTATGGAGCAGTTCACCAATGCCCTTCAACATTGATTTTGGGGCAGAGGGAATTGTTCCTTGCTGTTTGAGTTTCTTTCCTATGTTTGACTGTGAGAAGTGCATCTGTACCTCGTGTCTGTTTTATCTACTCTCTGGCATTTTGTATTGGAACCCATGCGTTTTAGAGGTGCCAAACTTGACCACTTGTTTCCAAATCATGCGGTCTTTCATATAGTCAGGCAGGCTCGGTTTCGGACGTGTGCTTGTTTTAATAGAAGCTGCATTTCATTTCTGTTTTGTGAAAGATGAACGTTGACACTTGATTTTTGGCCAATTTTATTTTCAAAAATTTCTAGAAAATCCATAAAAATTCATAAAATTGAAAAATCAACTTTCGGGACCTTGGTTTGGCCTAGGAAACCAATTGTGAGCAAAAAATAATTTTTCTTATTTTTTGCATTTTTAATATTTTTCAGAAATTAGGAAAATAATGGAAAATTAATAAGAAATAGCATTCAACTCCAAAAAAATGCAAAAAAAAAAATAGTCAATATTTTAATTTTAATTTTCTATTTATTTTGGTTGAATAAATTTTGAAAAATTCAATCTGGAATTTAGGGTTTCTTTATTAATTTCATTTTTTCAGATTATTTAAATAATTTTAGAAATTCCATTTTAGCTTGTAATTTTCATTTTCACATTTTTAGAGTCGTGTCATCCTCATCTATTTTTCAAAAATTAAAATCCAGTCCAAAAGCCCTCAGAATTTTCCCAATTTCGCTAAAAAGGACCAAAATGCAATTTTTGATTTTTCAAATTAGTCCCTAAAAACACTTAAAATGCAATTAAAAATTTTCTAGGGACTAAATTGAAAAAAAGGGCGACGTCACCCCCTAGATTTTGACCCCGAATCCAATGGTGGCAACCAATTTTTTCAAAAAAGGCCATTAAGACTTTAGATTTTGCAAAATAGTCCCTCGGGTCAAATTTGAAAATTGGGTTTTTTATGCCAATTCTTATGAAAATTGGCATGGAAATTCATTTTTCTAATAGATTTCATGTCGTGGAATTCAATTTTGGGACTTAATTTGAAAAATTTGTAAGGCTAGGAAGGGTAATTTGGAGAAAATAGACAATTCAGGTCAGTCGGGTCGGACTAGATCCGACCCGACCCGACTCAAATTGTCATAGTCTTCCCCAAACGAAGAATTGTGCAGAGAGGGAGAAGATTTGAATTGGCTTTGCGCGATTCTCGAGCGGAAAATTGGGAGATCTAGGCAGTTTGGAGGTTCGGTTTGGCGAGGATAAAGTGAGAGATTTGGGGAAATTCGGTGGAGATTGGTAGATATAAGAGGGGCAGGGTGCTCTGTTTTGTGGGGGGCGGCCATTGAAGGAGGTCCGGAGAGAACTTCAAGAGCCGATTCAAGGCAACCTAGGACAAAGGAAACCCCACGAATCGTCCCTAAAGCTTCTTAAGACTCAAGGAAGCTCCTGAGGCTCGTGGCACGCAATTTCGTCGCCGAACCAGGTAGATGCCATTTTTGCTTAGTTTAGCTCATGCAATGGCGGATCTTGATTCTGCTGGCATTCCTTCGTAATTTTCGTGCGATGCGTTTCTACCCTTGTGCTGATCATATCCTTGCCTTTCCTAAATAAAAAAATAATAAAAAAATCAGAAATTAAAAAAAATCGTAAAAAGATTCTAAAAAATAATAGAAAATCTCAGAAAATGTGACAAAAATGTCAAAATAAGGGAAATTCTATAAATCAAATAAAAACAAAAAAACAATCAAAAAAAAAAAAATAAAAAAGATCATAAAAATTTGGAAAAATCTTAGAAAAGTAAAAAATAGGAATAGCGGGAAAAATAGGAATAATAAAATAAATGAAATAAAAATGGGAAAATAAATAAAAAATCCATAAAAATTTTTAGAAAAATATATAAAAAATGTCAAAAAATAAGGGGAAATTTTGAATAAATGAGTAAAAAAAATAAAATAAAAAATAGATAAAAATAAAAAAGCCTCAAAAAATGTAACGAGATCAGATAATTTCAGGAATTATAAAAAAATAATAAAAAGTAAAAAAATAAAGCAAAAGCACAAAAAAAAATACAAAATTCTAAAATCTCTAAAAAAATCTGAAAAAATAAAAAATCTAGAAAAGTTAAAATGTCCCCAAAATTCCCCAAAAAATGGAAAAGTCCTTAGAAAATCCATAAAAACTTCAAAAAATTGAGAAAAAAATTCAAAAAAAATTTGAAAAAATTTGAAAAATTCTCAAAAAATTTCTGAAAATTAAAAAAACATACCCAATGGTTTGATCTATTTTCATATTTTGACCCCCGGGACCTTAGGAAATTACTATTTTACCCCTCTGGCCATTCTGACCCAAATTGTTTCCCAAATCCACCCAGAACTTGGTTGGCATTTTCTCTAAGTTTCTGAGATTCCCTAGGCTTGTTTTGACTTGATCTAATTTTCTTTGAATTGACTTGCGCATTTATTTTAATGATTCGGAACTGTAGGTCGATATGCTATCGACGACTTTCTGTACCTAACCGAGTGATTCCTATCAAGGATTATGTAATCTTTGAGAGTGAACAAGAACACCCACCCAATGCAACAAGAAATATTGTTCCAAGTCTAGAATCCTTCAAAGGAGCAGCAAAAGATTGTACAGTAACCGCGTAGAACATTGATGCATTAGTGTTTGTTAATTAATTTGTTTATAAGCTATAGGTGACGTTCTACAGAGTTCACTCGCTTGAAAAGTGTTCAAGCTCTCACCCATCTGAGTTCAACATAGGGCATACTTGAGCGGTATCAGTGAAAAGACAGGAAGGAGAACTAAACGAAGGATGGAATGGACACTGTCATGGCCTAATGTATTGATGGCCTTCCGTGGTTTAAAGGATACTGCAGTTTAGTGTTAATTCTGAAAATTTTACTCAAGTTTAGCTGTGATTTTCTGACCCAATGGGCCATTATATAGTTGAAATTCACTGAAAATCTGAAGATCTTATTGAGCCTTTTTCGCAATGCCAATTACAAAAAAAAATATTCCCCTCCACCCATCTCTTAACTTACTTTGTCCATCCCACACCAAGAAAACCCAAAGTTATTGAAGGATTGGCCTATCCCAATTACCTACCATTAAGAAGGCCGATATCACAACAGAATTAGCAAAACACCCTAAAAGAAAGAAATAAAAACATTCAGTCAAAGTCAATCCAAATGCGAGAATGAGATGTGAATTAACACTTGGGGAAGATCTGCGGGTGGAGGAAGCAACTTCTGATTGGGTATCTTCCCATCTAAGACAAGCCATGCCATCTTCAAGCCCCAACTGGTGTGAACTGACAAGTGGCAGTGCATGAACCACAGCCCTGTATGATGATAGCTTTCATTAGCATCCATCATTAAAATAGAAAATGCAAAGTTAGAGACAATAACAAGCCCCTTAGGATTCTTCCCTGTTCTTTAGAAACCAAAACAATATAAGTAGATGAAAGAGAAATTGCATACATTAGAGAACCCAACGTTTCTTCACAGTTAATGATGCCTCTGAAAATGTTACTTAGTAATGATTATGTATGTTCTGTCTTAAGATTATTTTTCTCACCTGGGTTATCAGCTAAAAACCTTATGGCAACCCAAACCACAGAAGGAACACTCACAGTGTGTTCCTCTCAACTGGGTCAACAAGACTGAACTTTGCAGGATCCGTATTTGGGTCAAAATTGCCAAATCCTTGTCCCACGACAAAGAAGTTGAACCCATGCAAGTGAAGGGGATGGCTCTCAGCACCAAGAATGCTCGTGTCCTGCATAATAAGCTCAACACGGGTGTTAAAAGGGAAGACCACCAGTTTTGTTCCATTTGCCACATTTGTATTGCTGGGTGGGGTCCCAGTAAAGTCGAATATGGATTTCGGGTAGCTCGGGAAGTCCGGGCAGTAGACTCCGTTTGATCGACCAGTGAAGTGGGCCTGAAGGAGAGCGGTGGTCGACAGTGCAAAAGATACATTGTTAACAGTAGCAGAGAACCTTGTCCCATTTGGCCCTTGGCAAGTTTGGCTGCTTTGACATGGATTGGTTCCAAGACCGACCGTGAAGAAGAATCTCTGGTCAATCTTTTGAGGTACATTGGCGAAAAATTGTCCGATTGCTAGATTCCGGAGCTCCTTTGTGAAATTTGCGGCGAAGACTGTGTCGTTCAAAGGTGGGAGAGTTGGTTTAAAGAGCAGAAGTTGCTTAACTGAAGAAGATTGATGAGGCTCGTTAAGTGGTGGTTCATATTCTAACATGCCGGCAACCGTAGAGTTGTCGAAAGTACCGAGACCAGTAGCATAAGGCCTTGCAGTCATGAGGAAAGTGGCTTTTGGGTAGTGGGGGTTTTGTCTTAAGAAGGACATTTGTGGTCCGTCCAGGGGTTAGTAGGAGCGTCTTGGTCTCGAAGAGTTTCAAATAAACAGCATCTGCTTCGACCACAGTGAGTGTGTGGTTTGGAATGCTAAAGAAGAGCTCATCATTAAGTGCAGCATTGATTACGCGAAGAAGGTAAGTCTTTCCTGGCTTCACTTTGAGCGGGCATGTACCTGCAAGAATTCATTTAGGGAAATATATGCTCCATTGTTCTCAATTGTATGTTTCCAGGATTTCTACGGAAATGAGATTTTAATCCACAATCCAGGATCCCAAGATCTGATATTCGATGGATGCCATCCTAACCAGACTTGAGTTGATAGTTGTTGATGTTAAGAAATATATTGGAAAGAAAATCGTTGCAAAAGGCTTGTCTTAAGAAATGAAAACACACGAGAGTAAATTCAACAGCCCATTCATTTTAAGAACGGTTAAAGCAGGGCACGAACCACTTCGTTCTTTCTTCCTTCTTATAACCTGCCTCTGATATTCTCCTCTTTTGCGGGTATCTTCTGCTATAATGTTTGACATCGGGATAACTGCATGCTTGGAGTATTTGGAAGCTGTTCCATGGTCCAATTATGAAGAAGAGAAAGTTATATCTCATCTTAGGCAACTTCAGCTTCGCGACTCAGCGGCTGAAGTTCTACACAGAGTGTCAGCTGAGCCATCCACATCTTCAAGAGCTGAATATATCTTCTTGAGACTGTTGAGTGGGGTTTTACAGGATAAGGATGATAAAGCTCGCTGAGAAATGAAGAGCTTAATTTCACGTTTGCTGAGGGAAGATGCATCTGATTGGAGCAGTAGTCTTGATGTCTCTCGAGACAGTCTTTATCATCTTTGCCATCGATTTCTTAGTTCTCTTATTCTATGCCTATCTGAAGCTGCAGGGACTTTGATGGCAGAGATAGCCCGGGAGGCTGACGACATGCATTGGATTGTTGAAATTCTAATTGACAAAAATATGGGAGATGAGTTTGTGAAGTTATGGGCAGATCAGAAGGAACTTGCCATTCTTCATTCAAAAATACCTACTGTCTATCGACATGAAATTAGCCGAATAACAGCACAACTTTGTGTTGCGCAATGGGGAAGGACTTATTTTGGTGCCTAAGGACGCTGGTCTTGCTTTGCTCTCTACATGGCTTGAAGCCGTCTATGAAGATTTTGGATGGTAGAGGAGGGCTTCAAGATCAATGGATAAGAAGCTACTTGAAGATTGTCTTGGACGGACGATTCTGACACTTCCCTTGCCACAACAGCAAGCTGTTTTGATCAATTGGTTTGATAGATACTTAAACAGGGGAGATGATTGTCCCGATATTCAGAAGGCATTTGAGATTTGGTGGAGAAGAGCTTTCACATGGCAGCATGGGCCAGAACTGAATAATTCTCATTTGCAAATAGCTGTATGTGTATACCCAAACAAAAAAAAAAAAAAAAGCCACAGGGAATCAATTATGTTGTCATCATTCTTTGAGGACACTTCTGGCCACTTTGAGGCTCTGTTTGATTCGCAGAAAAATAGTTAATTTGAAAAACGTTTTCCTGAAAATGAAATAATGAATCAATAGAAAATGTTTTGATTATCGACAATGATTTGTATCTAAATATTTTCATGGATAATAAAAATATTTTTTGTTCATTTGTTTTTGTAAGCGATTCAAGCAATCACTTTCAAAAAAATATTTTCTAAATTATTTATTTTTTTTTTTGTAAAATAGACGGAACCTTAATTAAGTTGACCAAGCTGCTTGGTAGACTGTCAACTGCGTACTTGTTCAGGACTAAGAGGGGCAATTATCATCTGATTCAGCCATAAATTCATAACAAATATGCAGTGTCCATGCATCTGGACCTGATCTCTCTTTCTTATTCATCTATTATACGTTCTAAGGGTGGGACTCAACCTTCTGGCCAAAATGAAAAATGGGTACGAAACCAAGGCTCATCCTTCACATACCTGTCATTCTAGCTCTCCACTGAAGACAAGCCTATATCTCCATAAACTAATTATCCTAATAGCTGGAAAGCATTTTTCCCCTCTTTGCTTTTTCCTCCATCTCAGTGAATGCTGGCCAAAACGTTCTGCGATTGTTTTTCATAGCGGAAACCAGCCTTCTTGGAGTCATCTGCAGACCATATGAAAATTCCATGAAGTTTTTGGAGGCGTTTAAGTCGGCCACAAGCCTCAAAGAAACCATTTGCTGGGGATAGACCCCCGCTTCCATCAGTACCGAAGCTCACCAACACCTTTCCATCTCTGTAGTTGGAGCTCTGATCCTCGAAAAACTTCATAAACTGAGAAACTGTAGTTCCTTTGTCAAAAGCATAGAATTGAAAATTCACATAGTCGATGAGATGTCCGTACTTCTTCCACAGAGCAAGATAATACGGCTGAACAGAGTCATCCTCATAAGGTGCTATTGAGGTGAACGACACTATCTTGTTCTGTTTTAGGTGGGCTAAAAGTTGACCAATACACTCTGCAAATGTATCCGGATCTGAACTGAAGTGTTCGTAGTCAATGTCAATGCCGTCCAAATCATACTCCTTTGAAATTCTTGTGAGTGAAGCTACAGCGTTGCTGACCCATGAATTGATCGACTTCGGAGCAAAGTGAACGTGTTTGCCGCCTACGGTGTCCCCTCCAAGACTCATAGCTACCTTGACATTTGGTTTACGAGCCTTGATGGAGGCAACGGCAGAAGGGCCGAGATTTTGCTTGTCCCAGTAGACATTGAAGTCGCCATTTGTAGGGGATACTGGGGTTGAGTAATCTATGGCGAAAGCGAGAATGAAGTGGAATTCGACGTCAGAATTAATTGGAACGTCGGAAAACTTGACATTCTTTCCTTCTGCTCCAATGTATTCCCTGAAGAGCTTTGAGTTTCCTGGGGCTGCATGGATTATTGGGAATGCGAAGAGGAAAACTTGAAAAATGAGAGGAAGTAGAATGGTTTTTTCCATTTCCATGGATGTAAGATGGGATCACTCTATTTTCTGATGAGTATATATGTAGAGAAACGAGCAAGGTTAGACTAGTCTTCTGATGGGATTTGGACGCATCTGAGGGCGTGATCGTACAAAAGAAGATAAGGGTGGATATCCTCACCGACAACATATCTATCCCTTATCTTCTTCAAAATTCGGGTGAAAGTCTATGCAGTTGCTGTAATTCCGTTTTCGTTGACTAAAAGTAGTACCTCATTTTTGACCAAAAAAACAAAAAAATGCATTCTTGGCTTTGTTGTGGTGTCACATTGTTATCTCTAGAATCCAAATTTTGCCTGTCGATGCATTCAACATTGTCTGATGTGCTTGAATATTGATCCAATCAAAATGGCGTGGAGGATTTGTCTTCACGCTTGTGTCTTTTGATGCCTTTAGGGCGACTAGATTTAGTATTCCCCTCGACCGCTGGATTCTTATGGAGTAGTTCACCAGTGCCCTTCAACATTGATTTCGGGGCAGAGGGAATTGTTCCTTGCTGTTTGAGTTTCTTTCCTATGTTTTATTGTGAGAAGTGCATATCTGTACCTTGTGTCTATTTTATCTACTCTCTGGCATTTTGTATTGGACCTCATGCTTTTTAGAGGTGCCAAACTTGACCACTTGTTTCCAAAATTATGCGGTCTTTCATATACTCAGGCGGGCTCGGTTTTGGAGGTATGCTTGTTTTTATAGAAGCTGCATTTCATTTTCTGTGCTGTGATAGATGAAGAAACTACAAAGCCACAGAGAATTGCGCTGCGCCTTGTTGCCTTGTTACAACTTTTTTTTTTAGTAACATGTATTTGATGCAAACCTTCTGCTTTTGGCATAATGACCGGCAAATATGGATTGAACAGTGTTGCACTGGGCCTTGTTATAGGACGGCAAGTAACATGTATTGGATGCAAACCTCATGCTTTTCGGTGTAATGACCGGCAAAGATGGATTGGACATAATTTATGGCTTGCCAATGCAGCTCTGTGGCTAGAGTGCTAGATCTTTGGTACGACCAACCTTGCATAAACACTTTTATCTTGGTTCACTTGATTCTGCTTTTGTTTCTCTAGCCCTGCCTTCTTGGGCCATTACTGACCAATTCTAGGAAAGGTGCATCAAGACATTTTAATCAAATGAAAGCATGCAATCCGGTGTTGAGAGTTTGAAACGATTTTCTCTTTTATTCCTGCAATAATGCATAATTCAAAATCGTTTTTACAACTAAAGTTCAAGATTTTGTCTTGTGGTCTTGTCTTGCTGTGTTGTTCCAAGAATCTGCAGGCCAGCTTTTGTATGATATGTTCAACAAGCAAAACGCCAATTATTTCGGACGATTCAAAAAGGCACAGGATTATGTAGTCTTTGGGAGTCAACAAGAACTCCCACCCAATGCAACAAGAAATATTATTCCAAGTCTAGAATCCTTCAAAAGGAAGCAGCAAACGATTGTACAGTAACCCGCGTAGAAAATCTGCTGCATTAGTGTTTGTTAATTAATTTAATTATAAGCTATAGGTGACGTTCTACAAGAGCTTCACTCGCTTGAAAAGTGTTAGAACTCTCACCCATCTGAGTTCAAGATAGAGCATACTTAAGACGTATCAGCGAAAAGATAGGAAGGAGAACAAAACGATGGATGGAATGGACATCATTGAGCAAAAAATTCCGAAAAATGAGCTATAAAATAACTATAAAAACCTTTACAAAACATTGTTCCGTTTTGGATGAAACTCTGTCATGTGCAGGCTTAATGTATTGATGGCCTTCCGTGGTTTAAATGATATTGCGGTTTAGTGTTAATTCTGAAAATTTTACTCAATTTTAGCTGTGATTGACCCAATGGGCCATTACATAGTTGAAATTCAGTGTGAATAAGAGAACAGCAGGAATTTTTTTCATAATCTGAAGATCTTATTGAGCCTTTTTCGCAATGCAAATTACAAAAAAATATTCCCCTCCACTCATCTCTTAACTTACTTAGTCCATTCCCCACCAAGGAAACCCAAAGTTATTGAAGGATTGGCCCATCCCCAATTACCTACCCAATTAAGAAGGCCAACATCCCAACAGAATTAGCAAAACCCAAAAAGAAATAAATAAAAACATTCAGTCAAAGTCCATCCAAAAGTGAGAGTGAGATGCCAATCAACACTTGGGAAGATCTGCAGGAGGAGGAAGCAACTTCTGATTGGGTAGCTTCCCATCTAAGACAAGCCATGCCATCTTCAAGCCCCAACTGGTGTGAACTTCCAAGTGGCAGTGCATGAACCACACCCCTATATGATGATAGCTTTCATTAGCATCCATCATTAAAAATAGAAATTGCAAAGTTAGAACTTAGAACAATAACAAACCCCTTAGGATTCTACCCTGCTCTTCAGAAACCAAAAAAATATAAGTAGATGAAAGAGAAATTGCATACATTAGAGAACCCAACGTTTCTTCACACTTAGTGATGCCTCTGAAAATGTCACCTAGTCATGATCATGTATGTTCTAAGATTATTTTTCTCACCTGGGTTATCAGCTAAAAACCTTATGGCAACCCAACCCCCAGAAGGAACACCCACGGTGTTCCTCTCAACTGGGTCAACAAGATTGAACTTTGCAGGATCCGTATTTGGGTCAAAATTGCCAAATCCTTGTCCCACGACAAAGAAGTTGAACCCATGCAAGTGAAGGGGATGGCTCTCAGCACCAAGAATGCTCGTGTCCTGCATAATAAGCTCAACACGGGTGTTGAAAGGCAAGACCACCAGTTTTGTTCCATTGCCCACATTTGTATTGTTGGGTGGGGTCCCAGTAAAATTGAATATGGATTTCGGGTAGCTCGGGAAGTCCGGGCGGTAGACTCCGTTTGATCGACCAGTGAAGTGGGCCTGAAGGAGAGCGGTGGTCGGCAGTGCAAAAGATACATTGTTAACAGTAGCAGAGAACCTTGTCCCATTTGGCCCTTGGCAAGTTTGGTTGCTTTGACATGGATTGGTTCCGAGACCGACCGTGAAGAAGAATCTCTGGTCAATCTTTTGAGGTACATTGGCGGGAAATTGTCTGGTTGCCAGACTCCGGAGCTTATTTGTGAAATTCATGGCAAAGACTGTGTCGTTCAAAGGTGGGAGAGTTGGTTTAAAGAGCGGAAGTTGCTTAACTGAAGAAGATTGATGAGGCTCGTCAAGTGGTGGTTCATATTCTAACATGCCGGCGACGGTAGAGTTGTCGAAAGTACCAAGACCAGTCGCATAAGGCCTTGCAGTCATGAGGAAAGCGGCTCTTGGGTAGTGGGGTTTTGTCTTAAGAAGGACATTTGTGGTCTGTCCAGGGGTTATTAGGAGTGTCTTGGTGTCGAAGGGTTTCAAATAAACAGCATCTGCTTCGACCACAGTGAGTGTGTGGTTTGCAATGCTAAAGAAGAGCTCATCATTAAGTGCAGCATTGATTAAGCGAAGAAGGTAAGTCTTTCCTGGCTTCACTTTGAGCCGGTATGTATCTGCAAGATTTCATTTAGTGAAATATTTGCTCCATCAGTTCTCAATTGTATGTTTCCAGGATTTCTACGGAAATGAGATTTTAATCCACAATGCAAGATGTGATACCTTTGGCAGAGCAGTTATACAGTGGTCCTGGAAGTCCATTGATGGTATAGGCATCAGAAACATTAGGTCCACCGCCAGTTTGTAGGGCCTGGGTGATGATTGCTTCAGGATCTGTATTGAACCATTCACCTGAAATTTTGTACTCCTAGTTAGATTCTCGGTACTCAGAAAAGTCGATGCGAAAGTAATGTTGAGCTTGGATCAGTCTCATCTCTAATGCATTACCGAAGATGATGGGGATTTCTTTGTGAGGCTTTGCGAACGGGTAAGAAGCATTATGCTTGGGAAGGATGATCAGAGGACCGTAGAGAGTTGATCGTAGCCACGATATATGCGCGTGCCACCAAAGAGTGCCTCTTTGGCCTACAATGGTGTAGTTGTACACATAACTCTGGCCAGTTTGTATCGGGCATTGAGTCACATATGCGGGACCATCAGCCCATCCTGACCGAAGCTGTCGAACTCCATGCCTGTTTTGCGTAGAAAACACAACAAAGGAAATTAGTCCTCTCAGTTGAACAACAGCCTAGGACGAGACTAGGAAAGTTCCTCTCTTTTGACTACATCAGTTAATAATGGCTTGTAGGCTATCATCTCAGTGCAATTTGCCATACCAGTGAATTGTGATGTTGTTTGGGACACGGTTAACTACTTCAATTAGAAGTCGGTCGCCTTCCCTGGCAATGACTCGAGGGCCCGGAAATTTCCCATTCACAGTGACCATACTTTTGGTGTGGCACAGACGCGTCACATTTTGCAACACGACCTGCCAAACACATTTTCACGCGGTTAGAAAGAAAGAACCGCCACAGGAATTATCATCGCCCAAGCCCATGTACAGATCGTATACATGGTTCATGTGTAGAATCCAATCTCATTTCAAAAATGGTTTCAGGGATGCGACATGTGCATACATTGAACTTGTAATGCCTGGTCACGCCTTCACCGGCGACAAGAGCAGGCTCAGGAAAGAAGCATGAGGCGAAAATTGTGACCAGAACGAGACTGGCGAGCGGACATGACGGGAGGAAACGAGCACCCATTTTCTCTCTGCTCAACCTCACTTCTCTTTTAGCAGAACAGAGGAGACTGATGGGTGTAAAGGTTGAGAAAACTTGTGGATGTAGTTTGAACTGCTTGTGGATGCAGCACGATCAATCTCCTAGAGTATATATAAGCAAGTGTCCCTAGATAATCTGGAAGTGAAAAGGCATAGTTTACTGCACAGAGAAGCTGGAACAGCTCCATATCATCGGTTGTTAGAACAACTTTAGAGTGATGTCAAAGACAATCCACTTTTGACCTCCTTCCTCTTCAAGTCAAACTTTCCATGCTGGGCAAAGTAATGTTATTCTCGTCTCAACCTCAATCACACTGTGGCATTAATAAAAAGTATTGGAAACAAGTTATAGTGTTTACTCCTGGTAATTATACTGAAGAGCAAAATTGATCGAAGATCACAGGGAATTTCGAATAAGAGCATTCTTATTTATTTATTGAATTTTTGAATTGTGGTGAAAACAATCAAATCTATTCAGTCTCATGTTTAGCAGGAACCAGTGAGCAAATATTATTATGCACCCAATTGAATCTAACTAGTAAATTTGAGGTTGCTGCTTTGTTTTCTGTAGAAGGTTCTTGTTGTTGTCATATCTCCTTCCAAGGTCCACATTTTGGGGCAGAAAATTCTACTCTCAAGAGATATTCTCTTTAGTTGATCAGTCAGAAGTTTCTTTCTTGGGGAAAATCTGAAATGTTTTTGAAATAGTTTTCTTAGTTACATAAATAGTATTATACAATGTTTATTAAGTAGCCATTTCTTGAGATTAAAGAAACTTGATATATTAATCCACAAAATAACCACAAAGATGAAAATCTTAAGGGGGGATGACGGTGAAGATCAACATCGAGAGAGAATTGGACATAACCGCGCAAATTCCACGTCGAGAACGAACGTAACCTGCGCACGAGATGCCGAAACCGACCTTACATCGGCATAGTTATGATCAGATTTTCTTTTTACTGCCGTCATTATCTTCGAGGGGTAATGCGGATAATCCAGGCTGTTTACTCAATGTAACTCAGTGGATCAAGATTGAAGCATGCATGGCATTGGCAGGTCATGGATTGGGACATGTACTAACATTTTTTTTTGTCATTTTTGCTGTTCAAGGGGCGGCTTAACTTGGTCACAAAGAAATTTTAAGATTGTAACCAACAAAGCTGTCGTTTTAATAGTTAGCTGGGGCTGTTCTGTGTTCAGTCTATTCTCGTCTTCATAGGGTAACAGGTCAAGGATGAAGAGTGGGACAACCTTAGCGGACGCAAGTTTAGTTCAAGCAAACGAGCTAACTACTGTAGCTTACATGCCAAGGGTATCCTAAACTTCATAAATCTGCAGACAAAAAGTATTGTTTGGCATGGAGAAGGAGGAGGTCTCACTTTGCTTTCATGGATCGCCACGGTGCATAGGAAATCGACGGTCTGATTGGACCGACTGATCTTCCTGTTACTTATCTAAAAACCCTGCAAACCTACTCCCCTTCTGGTACAATCTCTCATTTTCGTTGGGGTTGGAGGATCTCTCTTTCTTCATCCAGGCTCCTCTGTATCGTACCATTTTGCATGTTCCCACTATTAAAATAGCGGATCGCGTGGTGAAATGTCCCAATTGATGCAAAGATCCCACATCTTCTTCGTTGTAACATGCATTTTGTGTCTTAGTAGTTCCAAAGATTTTAGTTTGCATAGAGATGTCATGTTTGGACTCAGAATGCTCTCACAGGAGGATTAGTTGGAAGTATAATCAACTCATGGATAAAAAAAATAACATTGTCATTTACTGTTCAATGAGCAAACTAAGAAATTTTAAGATTGTAACCAACAAAGCTGTCGTTTTAATAGTTAGCTGGGGCTGTTCTGTGTTCAGTCTATTCTCGTCTTCATAGGGTAACAGGTCAAGGATGAAGAGTGGGACAACCTTAGCGGACGCAAGTTTAGTTCAAGCAAACGAGCTAACTACTGTAGCTTACATGCCAAGGGTATCCTAAACTTCATAAATCTGCAGACAAAAAGTATTGTTTGGCATGGAGAAGGAGGAGGTCTCACTTTGCTTTCATGGATCGCCACGGTGCATAGGAAATCGACGGTCTGATTGGACCGACTGATCTTCCTGTTACTTATCTAAAAACCCTGCAAACCTACTCCCCTTCTGGTACAATCTCTCATTTTCGTTGGGGTTGGAGGATCTCTCTTTCTCCAAGTCCAGGCTCTTCTGTATCGTACCATTTTGCATGTTCCCACTATTAAAATAGCGGATCGCGTGGTGAAATGTCCCAATTGATGCAAAGATCCCACATCTTCTTCGTTGTAACATGCATTTTGTGTCTTAGTAGTTCCAAAGATTTTAGTTTGCATAGAGATGTCATGTTTGGACAAGTCTAGAATGCTCTCACAGGAGGATTAGTTGGAAGTATAATCAACTCATGGATAAAAAAAATAAGCAAGTTAGAGGGTCGATTTACAAATGAGTTGTCAATGAGCACGAGGATTGTCAAATTGAGAAAACTAATGAATCAGTCCTAGACTTATTGTATCAGCGTCGTTTCGGTCATAAACTTTTTAATTTTCCCAATTAGTCATAAATTTTTGCACAAAATTTCAATGTAGTCATTCTAATCAATTTTGACAGCACATCATTGATGTGGCGGGCCACTTATCGCTAGCCGTTCTATATGGTACACCAAATGTTGGCAATTTCTGGGAGAATTAGCCAAAGGAATGCATTAAAATTTCTCGCAAGGCTTTAGGATTAAATTGACTAAATAAAAAGTTTAAGAATGAATTGACATCCGTATAATAAGGTTATGACTGATTAGATGGTTTCCTCAAATTATAATTTCCAATATATCTCAGTTGTTTGCTTTGCCACGACTGACTTCGATTCCACCATGAGTTTGTTTAAGAAAATTGATTTTGCTATACATGTCGATTTTGGTTGTAAGCTTTCAAATTCAATCTGAGCAGAAATGGAGTTTGCTAACTGACTCGTTCACGAAGTGTTAACTAGTTACATGACTTAGAATATATTGAGTGATTGGGAAATCAGAATCGAGAAATTTCTTCACGAGCAAAGTGATTTTCTATTGAAAGAACTTTAAGACGATACGATGAATGTGATTGGAAAATATTGACAGATACTTTAATCACCGATCAAGGGAGAGTGAAACCAGAAAGCTAATGAGCATAAGTGATGGTGAAGGAATTAGCTACTTCTAAAGAGTAAAGTGCCCAAGGGAACATTACACCGTTGTAAGTCCGAGAAGGAAAGAATTTGGGTGTTCTCTTTTAAGGCTACACATAAGTTGTTGTCGGTGTGTCCGTGTCTGAACTCGTGAACATGGCCACGGAAGGATTAAGACTCTGCAAATCATGGTTCTTCATGAGCTGTGTCCTCTTGTTCGCTTTAGCTGCAGGAAACGAACCCGCATCTCCCAAAATAAGGTAATTAGTTTAGAATTATTATTATTTTTTGATAATTTTCCCGTTCAAATGTAAAAACCGACTGCAGCATGTACATTCGAATAGTTGATTTTACATCCCATCTTCCTGATCGCAGACAACTGCAACTACGCCATAACCATAGAAACGACGTGCGCCCACGGGGCCGATACCTCCGGCCACGTGGCCGTCCGGTTTGGCGACACTAACTCCACCGACATCGTCGTCCGCCGCCTCGATGCCAGGCGTTTCCACACCTCGATCCCTACAGCCATCTGATCCCCTTGACGACGTGCCGCGGAAGCCGTTCCGAGCTTGCGCAGTGGACGAGTTCCGCGTCACCGGCGAATGTGTCGAGTCGCCGTGTGTTACCTCTACTTGAAGCTCACGGAAGCGACGACTGGCGACCGGGATTTGCGAAGGTCCAGGTCCTCGGGGGACTCCACTTGAGCTCCGAGTATTTCTACTTCCGCCGATATTTGCCACGACGAGTTTGGCACGGTTCCGATCCTGCGAGAAGGAGGTCACTCCTTTTGGAATTAGAGCAAACGGAAGGTCTTCGCAACGAAGAGATTTGGTCGTTTGAAAGAAAGGAAATTGTATACTATCGGATATATCGTTTGTAAATTATGTGCATCTTCTATTTTATTTTTTCAGCTTGTAAGATCAAAATAGACGTAGCAAGCTCTAGTTAAATACACTAACCCTACCAAAGTTTGTTCACCAGCAAAGATTTGTGCTTATACCAATCTCATGCGGACGTATAGTTGTAGAGTTGGTTTTTTTTTTATTTAATGATTTTCATGCGTTGATATATCATCGTATTTGGTTCTTGTCCTATTTCCATGAATGAAAATTTGATGATTGCATATGATGTGTGACGCCGTCTCATTCATTGATGTCCAAAGTCTTTGGTTAACGTAAGTCCATGATATCATTTTGGATCCGACGAAAATAACTTATGAACTCGAGCCGAACCATTATTTCTTAAGAGAAGTTGACTCTAATAGTACATTTCGAAATCATGAAATACTCGACTAACTTCATGCACTAGGCAAGATCATTTACGCGGAAACATGAACTACCAAAGTACTTAAGATGTTACTGGGTTGCCTCCATGAATTAGTGAAGATCACCTCTTCTGGTTTTGGGGACCATCGAGGTAAAGATCACCTTGACTTTCAGCTTGTTCGAGTAATATTTGAAGCCACTTTTGTATTGACTGTGCACTGTTTCGCCAGCCAAGACGGTCCCGAAGAAAGACACATGTCCTGCTTCAGAAGACACTGTGTGGAAGCATTCATTCTCGGGACACTGTTGGGCGGTTCATACGTAAATCAGGAAACTGGGGAAGAGGAATTGACGTTTTATGTCGGAGCACGTGAATGCTCGTAACTTTGATCTGTCCCATCACCATTAGTGTCGTCTCGGGCTCCAAAGATTCTTGTGTCCCCGTAGTGTTAGATGGTCCGTTTCCATCTATTCATCTTGGGCTATGTAGAAAGAGGGAGAGAGTCTTAAGACATATCTATACATCTGATGATTTATCCCAATACACGTGTATAAAAATAACCTGCATTTCCATTTTCCGTTAAAATCGACATTTCAAGGCACAACACGACAATACTCTTGGTGTGATTCATATTTCCTGCTACAGGAAGTATGTAAATCCCGCTCCACGCCTAGGCGAGCAGAGGTGTAGGGAGCTTTCCAGCGGGAATTTCAAGGAGGCAGCGCCTTCTAAATACCAGGGGATTTTTATGATTTAAACCAATATTTTTTCATTAAAAATTTAGGCTCGGGCTCAAGCTCAGAATAGCTATATATGTTTTTTCTTTTTGCTCGTAATTGAGTGTAGTAGTAAGAGATGCGATATGCTAATTATATGAAATTATCTATTAGGCGTAGCCCTATTAAGGAAAACCAGAAACAAAATCTCGCTGCCTCAATTATCTTTTCTCACTTTTACGCTTTACTTTATTGTGATTGTACGCTGAATCATAACAAATACCATAGTCATATTACACGAAATTATTGAGAGATAGTCAAGCTCAAAAACTATATTGCTCAAAAGTGAATACAAGTTGGACAAGTTCTACTTTAAGTAGAAACTTGTCACACTTGTATCACTTTTGAGAAACTAAGTTTTGAGCTTGACTATCTCTCAAAAAGTCGTGTAATATGACTATGGTATTTGTTTATGATGTTCATGCGTACAATCACAATAAAGATAAAGCGGTAAAAAAGTCAGAGAAAGATAAATTGAGGCACGAGATTTGTTCTGGTTCATCCTTTAAATTAGGGCTACGCCTAATAGATACATTGTCATTCATAATAGCAGATCGCATCTCTTCTTAAATACATCACTTCCAATTACGAGCCCCCCCCCCCCCCGAAAAAAACATATATAGCACATTCATGAGCTTGAGGCCGAGCCTAAATTTTAAAGAAAAAATATTGGTTTAAATCATAAAAAATCCACCCCTGTTATTGAGAAGGCGCCTGCCTCCTTGAAATTCCCGCTGAAAGCTCCACACACCTCTGGCTCGCCTATGCTGGAGCGGATTTACATACTTTCCTGTAGCAGAAATATGAATCACACCCCAAGAGTATTGTCGTGTTGTGCCTTGAAATGTCGATTTTAACGGAAAATGGAAATGCAGGTTAATTTTTATACACGTGTATTGGGATAAATCATCAGATGTATAGATATGTCTTAAGACTCTCTCCCTCTTTCTAACCATAGCCAAGATGAATAGATGGAAACGACCATCTAACACTACGGGGACACAAGAATCTTTGGAGCCCGAGACGACACTAATGGTGATGGGACAGATCAAAGTTACGAGCATTCACGTGCTCCGACATAAACGTCAATTCCTCTTCCCCAGTTTCCTGATTTACGTATGAACCGCCCAACGTGTCCCGAGAATGAATGCTTCCACACAGTGTCTTCTGAAGCAGGACATGTGTCTTTTCTTCGGGACCGTCTTGGCTGGCGAACACAGTGCACAGTCAATACAAAAAGTGGCTTCAAATATTACTCGAACAAGCTGGAAGTCAAGGTGATCTTTACCTCGATGGTCCCCCAAAACCAGAAGAGGTGATCTCACTAATTCATGGAGGCAACCAGTAACATCTTAAGTACTTTGGTAGTTCATGTTTCCGCGTAAATGATCTTGCCTAGTGCATGAAGTTAGTCGAGTATTTCATGATTTCGAAATGTACTATTTAGAGTCAACTTCTTCTTAAGAAATAATGGTTCGGCTCGAGTTCATAAGTTATTTTTCGTCGGATCCAAAATGATATCATGGACTTACGTTAACCAAAGACTTTGGACATCAATGAATGAGACGGCGTCACACATCATATGCAATCATCAAATTTTCATTCATGGAAATAGGACAAGAACCAAATACGATGATATATCAACGCATGAAAATCATTAAATAAAAAAAAAACCAACTCTACAACTATACTCCGCATGAGATTTGGTATAAGCACAAATCTTTGCTGGTGAACAAACTTTGGTAGGGTTAGTTATTTAACTAGAGCTTGCTACGTCTATTTTTGATCTTACAAGCTGAAAAAATAAAATAGAAGATGCACATAATTTACAAACGATAAATATCCGATAGTATACAATTCCTTTCTTTCAAACGACAAATCTCTTCGTTGCGAAGACCTTCCGTTTGCTCTTAATTCCAAAAGGAGTGACCTCCTTCTCGCAGGAATCGGAACCGTGCCAAAACTCGTCGTGGCAAATATCGGCGGAAGTAGAAATACTCGGAGCTCAAGTGGAGTCCCCCGAGGACCTGGACCTTCGCAAATCCCGGTCGCCAGTCGTCGCTTCCGTGAGCTTCAAGTAGAGGTAACACACGGCCGACTCGACACATTCGCCGGTTGACGCGGAACTCGTCCACTGCGCAAGCTCGGAACGGCTTCCGCGGCACGTCGTCAAGGGGATCAGATGGCTGTAGGGGATCGAGGGGTGTGGAAACGCCTGGCATCGAGGCGGCGGACGACGATGTCGGTGGAGTTAGTGTCGCCAAACGGACGGCCACGTGGCCGGAGGTATCGGCCCCGTGGGCGCACGTCGTTTCTATGGTTATGGCGTAGTTGCAGTTGTCTGCGATCAGGAAGATGGGATGTAAAATCAAACTATTCGAATGTACATGCTGCAGTCGGTTTTTACATTTGAACGGGAAAAATTATCAAAAAATAATAATAATTCTAAACTAATTACCTTATTTTGGGAGATGCGGGTTTCGTTTCCTGGCAGCTAAAGCGAACAAGAGGACACAGCTCATGAAGAACCATGATTTGCAGAGTCTTAATCCTTCCGTGGCCATGTTCACGAGTTCAAGACACGGACACACCGACAACAACTTATGTGTAGCCTTAAAAGAGAACACCCAAATTCTTTCCTTCTCGGACTTACAACGGTGTAATGTTCCCTTGGGCACTTTACTCTTTAGAAGTAGCCTAATTCCTTCACCATCACTTATGCTCATTAGCTTTTCTGGTTTCACTCTCCCTTGATCGGTGATTAAAGTATCTGTCAATATTTTCCAATCACATTCATCGTATCGTCTTAAAGTTCTTTCAATAGAAAAATCACTTTGCTCGTGAAGAAATTTCTCGATTCTGATTTCCCAATCACTCAATATATTCTAAGTCATGTAACTAGTTAACACTTCGTGAACGAGTCAGTTAGCAAACTCCATTTCTGCTCAGATTGAATTTGAAAGCTTACAACCAAAATCGACATGTATAGCAAAATCAATTTTCTTAAACAAACTCATGGTGGAATCGAAGTCAGTCGTGGCAAAGCAAACAACTGAGATATATTGGAAATTATAATTTGAGGAAAACCATCTAATCAGTCATAACCTTATTATACGGATGTCAATTCATTCTTAAACTTTTTAATTTAGTCAATTTAATCCTAAAGCCTTGCGAGAAATTTTAATGCATTCCTTTGGCTAATTCTCCCCAGAAATTGCCAACATTTGGTGTACCATATAGAACGGCTAGCGATAAGTGGCCCGCCACATCAATGATGTGCTGCCAAAATTGATTAGAATGACTACATTGAAATTTTGTGCAAAAATTTATGACTAATTGGGAAAATTAAAAAGTTTATGACCGAAACGACGCTGATACAATAAGTCTAGGACTGATTCATTAGTTTTCTCAATTTGACAATCCTCGTGCTCATTGACAACTCATTTGTAAATCGACCCTCTAACTTGCTTATTTTTTTTATCCATGAGTTGATTATACTTCCAACTAATCCTCCTGTGAGAGCATTCTAGACTTGTCCAAACATGACATCTCTATGCAAACTAAAATCTTTGGAACTACTAAGACACAAAATGCATGTTACAACGAAGAAGATGTGGGATCTTTGCATCAATTGGGACATTTCACCACGCGATCCGCTATTTTAATAGTGGGAACATGCAAAATGGTACGATACAGAGGAGCCTGGACTTGGAGAAAGAGAGATCCTCCAACCCCAACGAAAATGAGAGATTGTACCAGAAGGGGAGTAGGTTTGCAGGGTTTTTAGATAAGTAACAGGAAGATCAGTCGGTCCAATCAGACCGTCGATTTCCTATGCACCGTGGCGATCCATGAAAGCAAAGTGAGACCTCCTCCTTCTCCATGCCAAACAATACTTTTTGTCTGCAGATTTATGAAGTTTAGGATACCCTTGGCATGTAAGCTACAGTAGTTAGCTCGTTTGCTTGAACTAAACTTGCGTCCGCTAAGGTTGTCCCACTCTTCATCCTTGACCTGTTACCCTATGAAGACGAGAATAGACTGAACACAGAACAGCCCCAGCTAACTATTAAAACGACAGCTTTGTTGGTTACAATCTTAAAATTTCTTTGTGACCAAGTTAAGCCGCCCCTTGAACAGCAAAAATGACAAAAAAAATGTTAGTACATGTCCCAATCCATGACCTGCCAATGCCATGCATGCTTCAATCTTGATCCACTGAGTTACATTGAGTAAACAGCCTGGATTATCCGCATTACCCCTCGAAGATAATGACGGCAGTAAAAAGAAAATCTGATCATAACTATGCCGATGTAAGGTCGGTTTCGGCATCTCGTGCGCAGGTTACGTTCGTTCTCGACGTGGAATTTGCGCGGTTATGTCCAATTCTCTCTCGATGTTGATCTTCACCGTCATCCCCCTTAAGATTTTCATCTTTGTGGTTATTTTGTGGATTAATATATCAAGTTTCTTTAATCTCAAGAAATGGCTACTTAATAAACATTGTATAATACTATTTATGTAACTAAGAAAACTATTTCAAAAACATTTCAGATTTTCCCCCAAGAAAGAAACTTCTGACTGATCAACTAAAGAGAGTATCTCTTGAGAGTAGAATTTTCTTCCCCAAAATGTGGACCTTGGAAGGAGATATGACAACAACAAGAACCTTCTACAGAAAACAAAGCAGCAACCTCAAATTTACTAGTTAGATTCAATTGGGTGCATAATAATATTTGCTCACTGGTTCCTGCTAAACATGAGACTGAATAGATTTGATTGTTTTCACCACAATTCAAAAATTCAATAAATAAATAAGAATGCTCTTATTCGAAATTCCCTGTGATCTTCGATCAATTTTGCTCTTCAGTATAATTACCAGGAGTAAACACTATAACTTGTTTCCAATACTTTTTATTAATGCCACAGTGTGATTGAGGTTGAGACGAGAATAACATTACTTTGCCCAGCATGGAAAGTTTGACTTGAAGAGGAAGGAGGTCAAAAGTGGATTGTCTTTGACATCACTCTAAAGTTGTTCTAACAACCGATGATATGGAGCTGTTCCAGCTTCTCTGTGCAGTAAACTATGCCTTTTCACTTCCAGATTATCTAGGGACACTTGCTTATATATACTCTAGGAGATTGATCGTGCTGCATCCACAAGCAGTTCAAACTACATCCACAAGTTTTCTCAACCTTTACACCCATCAGTCTCCTCTGTTCTGCTAAAAGAGAAGTGAGGTTGAGCAGAGAGAAAATGGGTGCTCGTTTCCTCCCGTCATGTCCGCTCGCCAGTCTCGTTCTGGTCACAATTTTCGCCTCATGCTTCTTTCCTGAGCCTGCTCTTGTCGCCGGTGAAGGCGTGACCAGGCATTACAAGTTCAATGTATGCACATGTCGCATCCCTGAAACCATTTTTGAAATGAGATTGGATTCTACACATGAACCATGTATACGATCTGTACATGGGCTTGGGCGATGATAATTCCTGTGGCGGTTCTTTCTTTCTAACCGCGTGAAAATGTGTTTGGCAGGTCGTGTTGCAAAATGTGACGCGTCTGTGCCACACCAAAAGTATGGTCACTGTGAATGGGAAATTTCCGGGCCCTCGAGTCATTGCCAGGGAAGGCGACCGACTTCTAATTGAAGTAGTTAACCGTGTCCCAAACAACATCACAATTCACTGGTATGGCAAATTGCACTGAGATGATAGCCTACAAGCCATTATTAACTGATGTAGTCAAAAGAGAGGAACTTTCCTAGTCTCGTCCTAGGCTGTTGTTCAACTGAGAGGACTAATTTCCTTTGTTGTGTTTTCTACGCAAAACAGGCATGGAGTTCGACAGCTTCGGTCAGGATGGGCTGATGGTCCCGCATATGTGACTCAATGCCCGATACAAACTGGCCAGAGTTATGTGTACAACTACACCATTGTAGGCCAAAGAGGCACTCTTTGGTGGCACGCGCATATATCGTGGCTACGATCAACTCTCTACGGTCCTCTGATCATCCTTCCCAAGCATAATGCTTCTTACCCGTTCGCAAAGCCTCACAAAGAAATCCCCATCATCTTCGGTAATGCATTAGAGATGAGACTGATCCAAGCTCAACATTACTTTCGCATCGACTTTTCTGAGTACCGAGAATCTAACTAGGAGTACAAAATTTCAGGTGAATGGTTCAATACAGATCCTGAAGCAATCATCACCCAGGCCCTACAAACTGGCGGTGGACCTAATGTTTCTGATGCCTATACCATCAATGGACTTCCAGGACCACTGTATAACTGCTCTGCCAAAGGTATCACATCTTGCATTGTGGATTAAAATCTCATTTCCGTAGAAATCCTGGAAACATACAATTGAGAACTGATGGAGCAAATATTTCACTAAATGAAATCTTGCAGATACATACCGGCTCAAAGTGAAGCCAGGAAAGACTTACCTTCTTCGCTTAATCAATGCTGCACTTAATGATGAGCTCTTCTTTAGCATTGCAAACCACACACTCACTGTGGTCGAAGCAGATGCTGTTTATTTGAAACCCTTCGACACCAAGACACTCCTAATAACCCCTGGACAGACCACAAATGTCCTTCTTAAGACAAAACCCCACTACCCAAGAGCCGCTTTCCTCATGACTGCAAGGCCTTATGCGACTGGTCTTGGTACTTTCGACAACTCTACCGTCGCCGGCATGTTAGAATATGAACCACCACTTGACGAGCCTCATCAATCTTCTTCAGTTAAGCAACTTCCGCTCTTTAAACCAACTCTCCCACCTTTGAACGACACAGTCTTTGCCATGAATTTCACAAATAAGCTCCGGAGTCTGGCAACCAGACAATTTCCCGCCAATGTACCTCAAAAGATTGACCAGAGATTCTTCTTCACGGTCGGTCTCGGAACCAATCCATGTCAAAGCAACCAAACTTGCCAAGGGCCAAATGGGACAAGGTTCTCTGCTACTGTTAACAATGTATCTTTTGCACTGCCGACCACCGCTCTCCTTCAGGCCCACTTCACTGGTCGATCAAACGGAGTCTACCGCCCGGACTTCCCGAGCTACCCGAAATCCATATTCAATTTTACTGGGACCCCACCCAACAATACAAATGTGGGCAATGGAACAAAACTGGTGGTCTTGCCTTTCAACACCCGTGTTGAGCTTATTATGCAGGACACGAGCATTCTTGGTGCTGAGAGCCATCCCCTTCACTTGCATGGGTTCAACTTCTTTGTCGTGGGACAAGGATTTGGCAATTTTGACCCAAATACGGATCCTGCAAAGTTCAATCTTGTTGACCCAGTTGAGAGGAACACCGTGGGTGTTCCTTCTGGGGGTTGGGTTGCCATAAGGTTTTTAGCTGATAACCCAGGTGAGAAAAATAATCTTAGAACATACATGATCATGACTAGGTGACATTTTCAGAGGCATCACTAAGTGTGAAGAAACGTTGGGTTCTCTAATGTATGCAATTTCTCTTTCATCTACTTATATTTTTTTGGTTTCTGAAGAGCAGGGTAGAATCCTAAGGGGTTTGTTATTGTTCTAAGTTCTAACTTTGCAATTTCTATTTTTAATGATGGATGCTAATGAAAGCTATCATCATATAGGGGTGTGGTTCATGCACTGCCACTTGGAAGTTCACACCAGTTGGGGCTTGAAGATGGCATGGCTTGTCTTAGATGGGAAGCTACCCAATCAGAAGTTGCTTCCTCCTCCTGCAGATCTTCCCAAGTGTTGATTGGCATCTCACTCTCACTTTTGGATGGACTTTGACTGAATGTTTTTATTTTTTCTTTTTGGGTTTTGCTAATTCTGTTGGGATGTTGGCCTTCTTAATTGGGTAGGTAATTGGGGATGGGCCAATCCTTCAATAACTTTGGGTTTCCTTGGTGGGGAATGGACTAAGTAAGTTAAGAGATGAGTGGAGGGGAATATTTTTTTGTAATTTGCATTGCGAAAAAGGCTCAATAAGATCTTCAGATTATGAAAAAAATTCCTGCTGTTCTCTTATTCACACTGAATTTCAACTATGTAATGGCCCATTGGGTCAATCACAGCTAAAAGAGTAAAATTTTCAGAGATTAACACTAAACCGCAATATCATTTAAACACGGAAGGCCATCAATACATTAAGCCTGCACATGACAGAGTTTCATCCAAAACGGAACAATGTTTTGTAAAGGTTTTTATAGTTATTTTATAGCTCATTTGTCGGAATTTTTTGCTCAATGATGTCCATTCCATCCATCGTTTGTTCTCCTTCCTATCTTGATCGCTGATACGTCTTAAGTATGCTCTATCTTGAACTCAGATGAAGGTGAGAGTTCTAACACTTTTCAAGCGAGTGAAGCTCTTGTAGATACGTCACCTATAGCTTAAAATTAAATGTAATTAAAAAACACTAATGGCAGATTACTACGCAGGGTTACTCAATCGTTTGCTGCTTCCTTTTGAAGGATTCTAGACTTGGAATCATATTATTGGGTGGGAGTTCTTGTGACTCCCAAAGACTACATAATCCTGTGTTTTGAATCGTCCGAAATAATGGCGTTTTGCTTGTTGAACATATCATACAAAAGCTGGCCTGCAGATTCTTGGAACAACACAGCAAGACAAGACCACAGGACAAAATCTTGAACTTTAGTTGTAAAAAAGATTTTGAATTGTGCATTATTGCAGGAATAAAAGAGAAAATCATTTCAAACTCTCACACCGGATTGCATGCTTTCAATTGATAAAATGTCTTGATGCACCTTTCCTAGAATTGGTCAGCAATGGCCAAGAAGTCAGGGCTAGAGAAACAAAAGCAGAATCAAGTGAACCAAGATAAAAGTGTTTATGCAAGGTTGGTCGTACCAAAGATCTAGCACTCTAGCCACAGAAGCTGCACATTAGCAATCCATAAATTATGTCCAATCCATCTTTTGCCTGTCATTACACCGAAAAACAGGTTTGCATCCAATAATGACTTGCATCCAATACATGTTTCAACTTGCCGGTACTAAGCAAAG
>JAGVVM010006715.1:0-24041 GCA_019149425.1 Psidium friedrichsthalianum
GGGTGGTTTTTTTTTTTTTTTTTTTTTTTTTTAGGACACAGCTTCCACCTGCAAAAGTACACCGGCAATTATGGATCTTCGGGTACCTGCCACCACCATTCTAATCTTGTTATAGTTTCTCAGTCTTGTTGAACGCGCACACTGACGCATCCACATCTGCATATGATGATTGTAATGCTTGATGGAAAATTTATTTGAGCAAGTTATACTGAATCGGATATGATCATTATGGATTCTTGCCGGTATTTTGTTGCTTCCCTTTACTGTAATTTGGAAGTAATTCTTAACATTCCATAAATTTATGAGTCCATCTAGCTTCAGTACTTCTATTGTGGTAATTGCTTATCCTCTTCTTTATTTGGATGTGGCATTTAACACTAAAGTTTCGGTTGCAGGAGAGGAATGAAAGGCTCTTCTATAAGCTTCTAATTGACAACGTCGAGAGTTGCTTCCTGGTCTATGCTCCAACTGTTGGTGAAGCTTTGCTAGAAATATGGGAGTATCTTCAGGCGCCCTGAGGGTCTTTTCATAAGTCTAAAAGAAAGGGTGCTGTTTTGCTACTTTGCGTGTTGTCCAACTAAACGCAGTTTGATACTGATAAAAAATGTAACGGAGTTAAAGTTCTCGAGGCACTAAAGAACTGACCTGAAAGAGCATAGGTTGTCGTCCTCACTGATGGTGAGAGGATCTTGAGACTGGTGATCTTGGCTGGCCAGGTGATTGCTATGTTTCAACTTTACACACAACACAACTATACTGATGGATTACGATGATAAATATTCGAGCGCTCCTTGCAAAAAATTTCATTAGGGGATGGGCATTCTGTTGGAAAATGGCTTATACACTGCCCTCGGAGGAGTCCGTCCTTCAGCAGTAAGTGTTTATTGGATACGTTCTCTCCGCAATCATCTGAGTCCACCTTGAGAATTTCTGTAATATAAAATTCTTTCTCTAATTTGTTTCAACCTTTTATCTTTGTGAAAGAAGTCCAAACTCAAATTGTTGAAGTTAACCTACAAGCTTCTTGCTTCTTAGCCAAAATTTGACCTTAGAATAGTGCTCTTTTTAACTAAGAATTCACATATTGGACTCTCTTTGTAGTGTTACCAGTGACAATTGATGTGGGAACGAACAATGAGGATTTACTGAATGATGAGTTTTACATTGGCCTCAGACAAAGGAGGGCAAACTGGGCAGGTTCCCCTTTTAATAGTTATGCCTTACGGAGTTGACAGCCATGTAGGTTTTACAATATCGAATGTGAAGGCACATACATCATCTTTGCAGGAGTATGCAGATCTGTTGCATGAGTTCAGTGTATGCTGTCAGCAGAATTATGGGAGAAAAAAGTTCTATACAGGTAGGGATCTTTTAGTGTAGTTAGGGTCATTAAGAAGTTTTTATAAAAAATTGTGATTTCTGATGTTATCAGATACTAATTTTTCATAAAGCTATGCAGTTTGAGGATTTTTGCAAACCACACAATGCTTTTGAACTGCTTTCAAAGTACGGTACAACTCTCTTGTGTTCAATGATGACATACAGGAATAGCGCATTGTTTATATCGATTGTGTTTCATTGTGATGCGAGTAGTAAATGATACACAATCGCTTCAGGGGGACAGCAGTAGAGTCTTGCAGGACTGCTCGCAGCACTCAGAGTTGTGGTGGCTCTTTGGCTAGATCATACTTTCTTGTTCTTTGGCGCTGGGAAGTGGGTTTCGTTCTACTCATTTGTATTGCCTTAATTGAAGCTTAATTGGAAGAATTAGTAGTACATGAGATAACCATCTCTTCAAGTTCGCAGTTAATTCCCTTAAGTTCCCTTATCTTTGTATTAAGTTAAGATCTCGATAGATTCTGCCCTAGATGAGATCAACTTGATCTAACATCAATGATATGCTCAAAGCAGGCGGGGACGGCATACGAAACTCGTACCCTCGAGATGTCAAAGCAGGTACGCATCTATTGTTCTGGTTTGGAGACTTCTCATGGTTATGTTTTAATAATGTCTATAACAAGTCAGAGATCATCTTCTTTTTTTCATAATTGCAGTGTGGATGTATGGTCATTGCAGGCAGAAGCTCAGTGGAGGAGACTCGGAAAAAAATTTGGCTAGTAGATTCAAAGGTTATAGATATTTAATAAATACTAGCTGCTTTAGTTGCAAGGGACATCCAAAAGATGTCTCGATATGCATAGTGCAGGTTGTGATTTTTCCTCTTAACCTTTTATGGCAGGGGTTGATCGTTAATTCTCGGAAGGATCACTTCAACACTTTAAGGAGCCTGGGTTCATGAACATGAACCTATCGAGGATCGTCTGAGTGCTGTCCAGGTGGGAAACATATTTCTGCTGTTCGCTTTACATTCCTTTGAAAGTGACTGTCTGTGTCTTTATTTCGTTCACTCTCATGATTTGACATCCTTCACAGGCACTCAAGCCCACGATTTTGATTGGATCAGCTGGAGTAGGAAGAGCTTTCACCGAGGAGGTGATTGAGGCCATGACCTCTTATACCAGCGTATGTCATCCTTAAATCAAAGCCTATGGAGAAGTCGTCCTGGGAATTATATTACTGTTTTGCCTCTTTTCTACACTATGAACGAAATGACCGTGATTTTTGTTGGTTGTAATGTAGAGACCTCTTATTATGGCCTTGTCCATCCAACGTCCAAATACGAGCGCACAGCGGAAGAGCTACGCCTGGAGCAAAGTAAAAGGTAAGCTCATTTGTTAAACATGCAGTACCTCATCCCGCACCCTCTGACAACGATATCATAATGCCCCAATCGCGGGTCGTGCTGTATTTGCTAGGGAAGCCCGTTTGACCCTGTTGAGTCCAACGGCAGACTTTTTGTACCTGGGCCAGCTAACCTCTTCTTCAGTGTTCATCCTCGTCTCCATCTCTAGTATTTATTTCTTTTGTATGTGTATAATATTCTGGACTTTGCTTTTTCCTGTACTCCAGGGCCAACAATGCTAACATCTTCCTGGGTTCGGTCTGGGTTTGGTCATCTCAGGATCACTTCATGTACATGATCAAATGCTTCTAGATGCTTGTAAGCGATCTGCTAATTCATGTTCCGTCATTACTTGCATGTCATTAATTAGTGAGGCTCAAGTGAAATAAGCAGGCCATTATCAGTCTAAAGCTTGTTCTGTGTTTTAACACAGCGGAGCGTTAGCTAGTCAAGTGTCGCTGGAGGACTTGGAGAAGGGACTGATCTATCCACCCTTTGAGCAAACATTAGAAATATTTCTGCGCAAATAGCAGACAACATAGCTAAAGACGCTTACGCTCTCGGTAAAGTGCACTTTGCCAATGCTACTCGTAGTTCCATCCCCATGATAATGTTTGTTCTCTCCTCCTCAGCCCATTATAATTTCAATCCATTTTAGGCTTGCGACACGCCTGCCTCGTCCAGGAATCCTGTCGATTACGCAGAAAGTTGCATGTACAGTCCAGCCTACCGAGACTATCGTTGAAGAGCAACCGTCCGTTGGTTGAATCGCGGAGAGTCGGTGCTTTGAGATGTGTGGGCATTTTCTTTTTTTGTTCCTTTCTTAAAGAGTCCATATACGATTTTCGCCTTTTGTTTTGTGCAAAAAATGTTGTCTCCTTTAGAGCAACTACAGTTGTAAAATAGTGTCGGAGAACATGGTTAAGGTCTTCTGGCAGGTATCCATGGAAGAGTGTCATCCATCGCTTATCTCACTGCCAAACTTTAAGCTCCTTCCTTTGCGTATGCATTTAAATCAGAAAGAGAATAGCGTATCTTTGGGACAAGTAATTCTGACAGTAAAATGGAGGGAACCTGCACATCATGCGATTTTGAAACAAATTATGATCTGAAGCTATTTTTGCGAAGGGGAAATCACCCATCAGTCTTAAATCTATTGTCGTGGAGATGACGGTTATGTCTATCATGTTAATTTTTGTCAAGTTTGCCGTGAAATTTTTAATCTAGTATTCCTTCAATTGTTGTCAAACAATATCAACATGGACGTGTCAATGCTAGATGGCCATGATGGATGGACCGTCATTCGGTCGGGAAAAAAGTGACCGGCATGGGTGGATGGACGCAATTTTCGGATAGAAAAAAATTAACCGGAAGGATGATACTAGAATTCAGTGCTACACATCAATAATACATGTCAATAACTATTGGTTTTACTTATGACACACACAGCGCCCAAATCCTCTTATTCTCCTCTGAAAAATAAATTCAGAGACACACGGATACCCCTCTCTCTTCCCTGTCCCACCGCCGCGACTCCGCGGAAAGCAACAGAGCGCACCAAGCCACTTTGCCTCCCAGCCAGAGTCGAAGAAGGAAGTGTTCATCTAAAGCTACACGAGCGCCCACCAGCGATCATGGAGTTGCCCCGAGTACGTGCTTGAAAGAAGTCCTCGTGCCTCAGCTTCACGGCAATGTCTCCATAGTGGCGGGCCCTGAGGAATAGGCCTCTCTTTTCCAGACTCCAAGACCCTGCAGATCCTGCACAAGGGAGCCACAAAACAAGGCGCCAGGCTCGCCTTGGACCACTCATCTGCATCGCGGACTACTGCCAAAAGAACCTGGCCCCAAGTGGAGAGGGCGCCCTACTCCTTCCAGTGACTGAGGCAGGGCTTGAAGCTAGCGTCGCGCCCTTTTGTAGTGAAATTCGAAATCGAGATTGGTTTCGGATGAGCGTGTTTTGTGTCATCGTTGCGATTGTGTACGACGATGTGGAAAATGTTATTTATCGAATGACGCAATCGCGCATGATTGTTTTTAAGTTTTTTTTTTTTACCGCTTGGGAATATCGGTAAGGACATCGTGGGTGGAAATGGAAAATAATGCGAGAGGATGAAGAAATGTGACGCTCTAAGGTCGATGTTTGTACCTTAATAGAATTTTGCACGTTTGAAACTCTTATCTATTCATTCCATCTACATTTTTTTTTTCTCAAGGGAATTGGAAGTGGAGCTCATCGTGGATAATGGTCCCATATTTTTGGTATAGTGAATCTTTCAAATCAGTAGAGATTGAAAATGTTGGTATCGAAGGTGTCCGGGCCAGCGTCCGTACGGATCACGCACATCGACTAATCCTCCGGGAGGGCTAGCGCAGCATCCCACCGCCACGACCCTCCGCTTAAATCACCAGTACCCAGCAAGGTTCGAACCCAGGACCTCTCGTGAAAGGATCAGAGCGCAAACCAGCTGGGCCACCGATGGTGTGGGTCGCTCCCTGTAAGTTTGTGTAAAATCCTTCTAAGAAAAACCAAGTTGAGAAAAGTATTGTGAATCAATCTTGCCTTTGGACCACTATCCACGCGGCAAACTCCTACTAGGGAACCGCCCGGGTACGCCTCCTCCTCCTTCTAGAGGGATGATGCCGCCGGTAGGCGTCAGCACAAAAAAATTGGTTTTTTTGAAAATCGAAATCGAGATTTGCTCTAGATGAATGAATCCTGTGTCATTATTGTGATTGTAGGTGGATCGAGCGATATGCTTCAAATTTTTTAGCACTTGGGGATATCGATAGGACCATATAGGTGGAGATGAAATGCGAGTGGCCGAAGAAATTTCGTACTCTTATATCGATTTTTGTCCTCTAACAAAATCTTTCACGTTTGAATCTTTTCTATCTATTTACTCTATCCACATTTTGCCAAGGGAAGTGGAAGTGGAGTTCATAATGAAGGCCAATGGGAGCAGTTATTTTTCTAATTTGTATGTTGATGACATTTTGCTCGATGCTAATGATCTGGTTTGTTAAGTAAATCAAGAAAGTTCTCTTTATGAATTTTGAAATGAAAGATATGGTAAGGCAACGTATGTGGTAGAATAAAAGAATATCCGTGATAAATCACAGGATTGTTAGGGTTGTCTCATAAAATTTTAGAGAGATTCAATATTCATAATGTTCGGCAGGAATAGTTTCAATCAAAAAAGGGGACAATTTTAGCCTTATGCAATATTAGAAAAGTGAATCGAAACAAGAACAAATGAAAAGTATTCCTTACGCACATGCTGTTGGGATCTTAATGTATGCCCAAACCTACACCAAACCAAACATCGATTTTTGTTATCGTAGTACTAGGCAAGTATCAAAGTAATCCATGATTAGATCACTGGAAAGCTACAAAGAAAGTTATTAGATACTTGCAAGAAATTAAGAATCATATACTCATTTATAAAAGATCTAATCATCTTGAGGTGATTGGATATTCAGATTCAAGCTTAGCTGGATATGCAGTTAGTGGTTGCTGCATTCATTATGGAGGTTGAGCTTGTGGCATGCTTTGAGACCACTATTCATGTGTTATGGTTGCGGAACTTTATTTCAGGGCTTGTGATCGCCGACATTATGGCCATGCTGCTGAAAATTTATTGTGATAATTCTACAGCAGATTTCTTCATAAGAATGACAAGTATTCTAAGGGTGCTAAACTTATAAATTAAATAGTTATTCATTAAAGAAAAGTTTAGAAATGGGAGTGTCAATTGAGCATATTAGCACCAACTTTGATTGCAGATCCCTTAATAATGCACTGCTGGCCAAAATACTTAATAAACATGTTGAAAGGATGGACATTATTGGCTATCATTAATGATATTGTATTATAGCTCAATTAAGGTTACGGATTTGACATTTTCTTATTTATGTGTTCCTGATATATCTTGTTTTCTACTTAATATACGTGATAAAAGTATATAAATGTTTGACAGGATAATCTCTAATAGAGATATGGTTGGACCATTGCTATACTTTTTTATTTATGGATCATGCTAGTAGAGAATTATAGTTGTAACACATGGAAGGGACTGTGTCGATTAATTACATACAACCTTCATGACTCGCATTAGTTTTCATTACTTAATTATGATGGCTTGCGCTTTTTCCACTCTTCTTATGGTTTTGACGCCCTTTTTTGTGTGTGTTTTAGCCATTCTATCATTTGTGTGGCATACCATTTATGGTACAATTTCTTATGATTCATTTTTTTTTGTCAACTCTTTTATTTCGTTTCTTCTTTTTTTCTTACGACTTCCTCTTTCCTTCTTTTCTTCTTCTTCTTCTTCCTTCCCATGCCTCCCACTTGTCTCTCTGTTATCTTTCTTGCATGACATTCCATCTCTACATCTCCCACTCCTTCCAAAAACCCCGACATTCTTTGTGTATTATCTATGATGTCAATCTCATCCTCCTCCACCCTTTTGCCGGTGAAACTATTCAACACCTGAAAGCTTGAGCTAGGGTATGGATCTACATCGCAAGTGACCCAAGTTGTGTTGAAAGAGTTAGGAGTGGAGTTTGGCACAAAAACCTTTCACTAGTGTAAATTCTAGTTACAAGTAATTCCTCGAAAACATAAAAAAAAATTGTTATTGACATACCTCTTGCTCCTACAACACATCACAATAGCATAGCTGATTTGATGAAGCTACTTTTATCCGGCTCGCTTTTGAGGCAATTGATGTGGTTTCGACACAAGGGGTGCAGGTGACTTGTGTGTGTACACGTGATGATTTGGTCATGCAATGAACTTTGACGAGCACATGTCAATTGTCTGAATCGCTTGAGAGAGGTGTGCTTCCATGTTTGTTTCAAGGACACAGCTTGCATTGTATCCTTCAATTTGATGTTGAGGAACGCCACCATAACTATTTTAAGTGACTTGATCCTAGTCTTGGTCTTTTGTTTAGTTAACACTATTGTCTTCAATCTCAACCTAGGCTATTGTGTCGCAACTAGCTGCCGTCTGATAATATTTAGCTCTATGAAGTGGCAAGATGACCTTCTCAACCACTCTCTGGTCATTGCGTGAATTGAACAGGAGTGCCATTGAGAATGTACATTGTGATAATACGTCGTCTTGATGAATAGATGCTCTTGTTAAAAAATCCTGGAGTTGTGATTCCGCAAATGGCATGGAAAGGAAGAAGGATGTGACGCCCCATTTTAAATAGTTCTAAATTAATAAAAAAAAATTGACGAATCATATAAGAAAGCTGATTTGGGGCCAGCTAAATGAGAATTTGATTTGAACGGAACGAGTTCGATAGCTGATCCATGTGAGATAGATGAGGCATTAAGCATTTTGGATTAAGCTAATCAAGTAATACGTGGGCCTCATGGACGGACAACGGTCGTTTGGCCAAAAGTTGGACCCAGTCCATGCCCATAACGGTCTTAGCCCAATTAAGTCGATAGCCCCTCTTCTTGAGTCAGTTATCACGGGCTATTTGGAATTGGGCCAGCCCAATGTTTTTGCCGACGGTAACCCTAGACCAAAAGGGGCCTAGTTGCACCCCCTTTCCAACAACAAAACTTTGGAAGCCTAATGTGGACAGCTTGGACTCTTTACTGTGAGGAATAGAGGAAGTCCAAGAGGCAACAGCCCACCCTTGAATTCCCTTCTTCTTTTTTTACTATCCTCCACCATATCACCATCTGCACGCTCATATTCTTCCTCCTTCCTCTCCTTTCTTCTTTGCTTCGGTGTTCTCTACCAATGTGGGTGTTCAATGTTGCAACTTAGCCGAGGCAAGTATTCCTCTAAACCATTTACTAGTTTATGCAATGCGAGGCAACGATAGTGAGTTATGCGATAACGAGAGTCTTAGTAGCATTTGTTTCACAATTTCAAGTGATGTGGTAATTTAAGGGTGCTTGAGATAGAGGTAATAGGCGTACTGATTGGGGAATGAGTCAGTATATAGGTAACGAATCCTAGGCTCAGTTGCGTATGAGCTGAAGTGAAGGAGAGAGTGTTTGTGATCGTGAGTTGCTGCATGTCTCTGATCTCCAATTGAATAGGGATGGTTTGGTGATGAAAAAAAATGAACTTAAACTTGAGGATGTAGAGGCTGCCTCAAGAGAAGGAGAACAAGGTTAGTTCTGAAGGGTAGTGTAGCGCTGCTGCACTTGGCTCGTGTTGCTGGTTGAGCTAGTTTAGTTTTGAGTTCGGGTGAATTATAAACCCAAATGATAGGTTATGAGGTACTTGTGGATGGACTTTTGCCTTGGGAGCCTCGATTGAAGAGCATTTAGAGAACAACATATACATATCTTTGTGTAAGTAATGGGATCGTTGAATCACTTTGGCACTCACATTGAGCGACGCGTTTGGTCTCGGTAAGTTTGTTGAGTGAGTTGAGTTTCAAATTTCTAAAAGTATATATTTGTGAACAGTGAGTGCATAGAACATAATTGTTTTGTACTTGCAGTCAATCTATTGTTTTGATATTTTCTACACTCTTTTTTGGAGTATCTCCCTGCACAATGTGTTTGGTTGGTTAAGGCAAGTTAGATATACATGGTCATCTGGTTTATCTAGAGTACGTAAGAAAAGCACTTCGAATCATTGGTTCATCATGAGAGATGGCTTAGAATACATACAAAGAGTGATGGATGTTAGCATAGTTCTCTCTAGCACTCTGTTACTTGGCATTGACAAATCTTAAGTTGAAAATGTTTGAAAGTGCCGACTTCCTTGCCTCACATGGGAGATTGGCTTGTCTAATTGTGCTTGTGGATTTCAGTCTTTGCTGAAAGCTTCTCTCTCCCTCTATTCATTTATTTTTTCTAAAGCACCTAAAATTACGAGTGGTGGGTCTCTCCTCCTAAAACAGAACCTGTGTTCTCATGTCGAGGGTAGATTGTAGCTTTCCTAGAGCATAAAAATGATGGGAGAATGTGTGAAAGTATCTCCTTGCCTTTGTACAATCTATTTTATGGACACGAGAGGTACCCTTATGTGTTTTGAGGATCCTATGTGTATGCTTAACTGTTTGCATTTCTGGATGTGAGTCGAGTGCAGTCAGTAGAAAGGGCTCCGCATCCAGTGAAAAAAGTACCTCATGGAGTTTATAGGAAGACCCTGCTGCGTGACAGGGTTGGCCCTACTGTGTGACTGGGCCAGTCTTCGAAACGGTACGAGACAATAATTTAATTGCATGCTAGAAGTGTTTCACTCATGGTGACTAACCACGCATGACATATGAGTAGAGCCAAGAGTGTAAACCACAACATAGAATTCTTTTGTCTTATTATTTACGTAACGACTTTGGTCGAACGTTAAACTCAACTGCTAGGATAGCCAAAGTTTGTCTATATTCTGCTATTCGTTCTCTTTTTATTGGATAGATTAGTCGGTGTTTTAGAGATGTAACTTGCTAAGATTATTTCTCACTCTTTTATTGCTGATTTGTTTTAGGTAAGTAATTATGGCCAATTCCCCTACTATCTCTTATGGCGTACCCGTCCATCTGACCTAAGAGGTGTCACCATTTTGTCCCTGAGATGTCAGACTTGGAGTATGTATGGGTTACATGTCTGATGTGGGTCGATGGAGGCCTGGACATAGGAGTGATCCTACACCATTTTGTGGTTATTTATGGTGTGTCAGAGGACGACTTAGGGTTTGTGGGTTCCTTACTTTTTCATTATGTGGCACTTTAGGTGGGCCAGATAGTTCCAATAGTGTAGTTGGGGAATGTTGTACAGTGCAAGCTGATGTTTGGCGTTGGACAGGCTGTCGAGTTGTGAGGTGGGAGTTTTTGTTGGGAACTTTTCTCCTTGCCTTTTGTATACCGAGTTAGGCAACAAGCTACTTTTTGATGCCACCCGATGATGTCTCCTAGTTGTAAGTAAAACAGACATGATCTTTATTGACCGTTAACAAACAAAGTGATGTGCTTTATTAGTTGTCGGCACATTATTTCAATTAGTTTACTCTTAAAGCCGATAGTACACATGGCGAGCTTAGGACGTCACAAAGGAGAAGGAGGAAAGTGGGACCACAAGGAAAAAAAGAAGAAACAACATAAAGGAGTTGACCAAATAAAAAAAAAGAACCATATAAACTTATACTAAAAGTAGTGGGCCAAGTAAAGAATAGAATGTCAAAACACACACAAAAAGAGTGTCAGTGCTGTAAGAGGAGTGAAAAAGCGTGAGCCATTATGATTGTGTATAAAAAAAATTATGATTATTATGTGATAGCCAATTTAAGAAACATTTTATCATAAAATTATTGTGCACATTATGGTCTTTATTGAATCATGAAAGAAATATCATAAGGGCCAAGTGAGAGGATGTAAGAATAATGTGACCCACATAATACTATTATTGATAATTTAATTATTAATTATATGCCAAATCTATTGGTTATGATAAGGTGCAATTAACGTGATTTCATGAAAGGCACCCCTTGAAGAGTTACCTGCTAATAGAGGTACATCTTCATCCTATTTATGAGAATCATAAGACTGAAGATTCGTTAATGTCGAATTTCTGCATAAAGTTTATGTTAGTTGCTTAAATCAAAACCTTTGTTAATATTTGGTATGGCTGAAAACATCCATATGGTATTTTGATTATTACAAAACCATCTTGAGTTTCTAATATTTATCATGATGAGTGCAGATGGTGAATTGAGTTACCTTATCAATGATCCTACGTCGTCAGCAAAGATGAGAAACTATGTTGTGACAAATGTGTGAATAAGTGCCAAGAAGGTATATCATGGGGCTTGAAAGACCGGACAAGGTGGTGTTCTTGAATGTCTTTGGTACTGATGAAAGGCGGTAAGATCATTGTTGCTATCTCAACATGACTTTAGGTCGATATCATCATCGGAGATTGTAGCCAAGTTACTCACAAGCTACACTAGTGATGGTGTGTGTTCGCACTAGTGCAATGCATATGCTTGTTGGTTTAGAGTAATAGTGTGGTGTAACAATATTGAGATATTCATTAATTAGTATGACCGTTGATACTTCATAACATAGCCATTTAACGCTCTAGATTTCATGGACAAATCTGCAAAAGGACTATTGAAAGCTGACACTGTGCGCAGTAGAATGAATAGTATTTTGTCTAGGATCATTCTCTGCATGCACTAGGAGCTATACTATCTGTATCTTCTAACAAAAATATAAGTTGTACAACATGACATCTTGACCTGTGATGTACATTTTATCTCCGACCAAGACTAGTACTTTTTGCCTTTAGCTTGGATCAATACTATTTCGGTCTCCGTGTGCATTAGGATATCCGTGTGCCTGTTGTCCAGCTATTTGTCCTTGGTGCAAGTTAAGCATCCTTGAAGACCTCCAACGGTTAGTGTGAAGGCTAAGGTTTATATAAAGAGAAGGAAGGCAAAGAGCAAGTGGGTTGCGACAAGTGTGAAGTGAACCACGAGAGAGAACACTTTGAATAGTTAGAATCTCTATACACTCTCGAGTTCCTTGCGCAAACAGCATCATTGCTCATTCTCAATGTTGTATGTAATTATTGTAATAGCCTGAGTATTCATACAAGTGTAAGGGCAATGCCCGTGTCTTGATAGCGTAATCTATCACAATATAGGAATGACGACACTTGTCAGTTATAACTGCTGATTACTAGTGGAATACGGTCGATGTTAAGACTATTAGTCTAAGAGTGGACGTAGGCTTACTCTTAACCCGAACCACATGCATATGTTTGTGTGATTTGCTTTCTATTACATACTGGTTTGTTGCATGTAACCCTCAACACTGGTGATTGTTTACTATTCCACAAAATTTTTTTATAAATCACCACTTAACCTATTCAGCCCCCCTTCTAGGTTGTTTGTTAGCCCCAACAGGTTTGAGCTTGAGAGAGTTTGGGCTAGGCTAATAACTTAGCAATCCATTAGCCTATGAAAAAAGTTTAGGTCACGAAACCTATCATGTATATCTTGGAACCTCGAATCATGCTCACACCTTATGTATGAATTTGGATGATTATGGGACATAAAATATCCACTTCGACATGCACGTTCAAAGCAGAGCATCGGCACTCAAACAAAGCGCAAAAAGTCTGTCATTTGAATCAGGGAGAGAAGAGCTAAATCTCGGATTGAGATTTGACAACATAGAAAATACAATAGCGCCATCTTGATGATATATAGGATGTAACATCTGTCACTTGGAGGATTTTCGTCCGACATGCATGTTGGCAAGCACTCGACGAATCACTTATGGTTAACTGACGTTTTAATAGGATTATTTAACATTTATTTAATGACATACAATCTGCAGTTCGTGAGATCATTTTAATAGGATTATTTAACAGACATTTAGCAAAAAAAAATCATCAAAAATGAAAAGGTAATGAATAAAAAATGCTAACGAGGGAAGGAAAATTAATTGGGCTTCTTTTGCAGAAATTAATGTGGCTCGTCCCTGAAAATAATCTCGAGTTGAGAGGAATTTCCTAAGAGTTTAATGACATGCTCAACTGACTTGCCACTAGAACATGATCTGAAACTTAGGACCACTTTCTAAATCAGCCTACAACTATCCCAGATTGGCTTCAATTATGCTCTACTCATGGGCCCGATTAATTGGACTTTTTCCAATGTTAGGATTCGGCGCACACCCACAACAAAGTAAAGCGTAAAGCGAGAAAGAGAAATTGACACAAGGTTTATCTTAATTCACTGTTAAACTAAGGCTACATCTAAAAGATGATTTTACTATAATTTGCACCTTGCACCTCTCATTACACCACTCAATTACAAACGATACCCCATGCTTTTCTGTCGATGAGGAGTATGAACTATACTCCAATACCTAATACACTAGACAAGGATTCAAAGCCAAAGAGTTGAGTGAGAGGATGAGGTGCAAGTATGAGGAGTGGGTGAAGCCTGATTTCGAGGGCTGAGTTTCCATTGAACTGAAATTGTTGTTTGCTCGGCTTGCTACATCAAAAGTTGCAAGCGTTGGGGCCACTAGTTGGGTGACCATCTTGTGTAGTATAAAAATGGACGGATCATTGCTGTATTTCAATGAATGAATGGCCATGTTGCCAATTCTTTGAATTATGGGTTCATGTTGATACGACAATGAGCAGTAAAGTAATTGCTCATTGTTTGGGGCAAAAATATCAAATAACAATCGAGAGAAGGTGTTCACTTGACGGCACACATGAAATTTAGCATGAGTATAGATGACGTCACGCTTCAAAAGACTTAAACATGAAGATAAAGCTTTAGTATAATTATGGCTGACGTTACACCCCTAAATTTATAAAACGAAACACCATGATATTCCCATTTAGTGCAAATAAAGATCACATCACTGATGTCCTTATCCAGTAATAGCAAAGATCATTCCCAAAGCTTAAGGGGACGGTCGAGGCGAAGGCAAAATGTGGATTTGACCATTACATAATACAAGGGAAGCTGTAGGATTACGAACAATACGGCAGGTATGGCAGCCAACAAAATAATTGGGATGTAGATCCACTTTGATCTCTCACTCAGAATGATGGTAAGAGCAGACCCGAATGCCACCAGCATAGAGGCCAAAGACGAGAAGAGAAAAGTGAGTCCCAGTATCATTTTTCTCGGTAGTGAGTGGAGGAAATCTTCAACTGCATAGCGTGAAGTTAGGATAGCCAAGAACATCAAGGTGGAGGTGACAGAAGAAAAGAGAGCAAAAGCGTTTGCAGTTGCGAATACCATGAATGAGCCCTCCTTTATAAAGATCGGGATCCCAGTACTGCCGTCGTTGCCTCCAGGTACTGCAAAAGCTGCAGAGAAAGCTACCGTAATGATGAGAGTTGCGACGACACTACAAGACGATGATGTATCCTTCATCCATTGTGCAGCCTCTTTGTGTAAATCCTGGTGTTTTTCAACAAAATTTTCCCAATGTGCTTTCGTGCTCGTTTTTTCTGTTGATAGCTCATGACTTTCAAAATAATGATGGCTTCTACCTTCCAGTTCCTTCAGAATAATAAAGGACACCTATCAATGTAAATATAAGCTAAAGCGCACAAATACGTGGCAAACAAATGAGGTAAACTGACCTTAAACCACTGCAGCTCTCTCTGCATGAGAAAAGCTGCTCCAGTAACATCTGCGGATACACATCCTGGTGACCATTCGGTCACAGCACCCATTAGTTTGTTTTTCCTCCAAATACCCTCGTCAAATACTGGATGTGTGTCGGCTTCATTCAATAGTCTAAACAAGTCAACATGTCGTCCCTTGACGACTTTTTCTATCAGTTCTAGTGTGAAGTTTTCATCCCACATCAACTCTGGAAATTGCTGAAGACATAAATGGACAATCTCATAGATTCCGCAAGATGCAGCGTTAAGAATAATGCCTGGAATCAATGTTTCGAGAGAATTCATACAATCTCATTCTTCGCAAGAGCTAGGTTTGCAAATTCAAACGAGCAATGGTGCCTCCGTTTCAACTCACTAATCCTTTTGAAGAAAGATACTGCACGTAAAATCATATAAGTAACTTTTCCAACCATGAAGAATCGAAAGGTTAAAGAGGTTTTCACATTTGCGTCTTGTTTTTACGTATGTATGATAATTGAGAAGACAGTGATGGATTCAAAATAGTAATTTAGAAAGCAAACTTCATATGGCTTCAAAAATCAAATGCATTCACCAGAGAGCAGATGGATCTATAAATGAACACACACAATGTGCTGAGAAAAAAAAAAAAGACTTCCTTCTATTTTCTTTTGAAAAATGGATAGATTGAGCAATGGATTGATAGATCTACTTTTGATTTGAATTTTCACAGATTCACTTAATGGATACATACCATTTAGACTTTCAATCGAATTGCATCAAATCATTTCATAATATACGAATTTAGAGCCAATTCTTATTAATAAGTATGATCTCGAAGGGATATGCCTAATTTATCAACCTACACTTTAAATTTGGAGATCTCAACCAACATATGAAATAAGGTCCTTCGTCTACAAATACCATCGCAATTTCGTGTACCTGGTTTTGCGCGAGGTTCCAAAGTGATATTTTGAACCGCTTAAGTGATGGTGATACCATCACGAAGAGAAGAAGAGAATCACGTGACCAAATTAGCAATCGATGACAGACAAAAGATATATATCACTCTCATGAAATGAATATTGCACATGCAATTGAATTTAATAATACTCGAAATGTCAGAAAACAATTGGGATCAATCAACCTCTCTGACCTAACTTTGGAATTGTTATATCAGATATTAATGCGTGACATACATGATGATTTGGATATAAACTTGGATATATAGATGTTGTCCCTCTCCCTTAGAAGTTTTGTCAATAGGATTCGTGAATGATATGCTTTTTTGGTTGTGTTGGTCCATCACTTAAGCGGATTAACAGAAATACCTGGACTCGCGTTCTTGTCTTTGAACTTGTGAAATGATGTTTTGACCAAGCTTAAAGGGATACCTAAAAATGACAAAAGATAGATCGAACATCATGTGAATAGAGTTGCTCGAATTGTAGGCATCTAACATAAGAAGCTGAAGAAGCACCTACAGTAGTAAATGCAATGTTCCCAAAAATTGAATCTAGCTCCACTTTGGAAGTAAGATTTCATCGTCGCCAAGTGTCCCAACAGGCTAGTTCCTGTGTTATGTTGGTTATCTGTGGACGACGCTAAGCCGGGGAATTGACGAGCTAAATATAAGGCAATGTCTTTTGGGACACAAGAACAGAGAAATTAGTCCAAGTAACCAGTAAAAGAGATATGACGGCCCGTCCCATCACACGCTCATCTCTCGCTCGCAGCCACGGCACCTCGCTTGCTCACGAGTCAGGTATGGAACTTCCTAACTGTAGGTCTGCATGTCCCCGCTGGTTTGTTTTAGTGCTGAATCAGATCCCACTGATGTTATCCCGGCAGTCTTGGAAAGAATTCGACTTGGCTTGTCTTGCGGCGAATGAGAAGGCTGCAGCGGAGAAAATTCTGCCAATCAAGAAATCTGAAGGCAGGCTGAGGAATGTTTTGAGGTGATCGGTTCTCGGTCCACGGTCCAGTCCGATCCCATCTCGAATCAGGAATCGGACCGAAGGTGCCTAGAACAGGTCAGGTTCGATTATCAAGCTATCAAGTGGAAATGATCGCATATGCTTGAAACACATATCCACATTTTAAATATATATAGAGCTATCCTTAATAATAAGAGTTTAAATTGTTTCTTTAAAAAAATTTAAGAAAAAATTAAAATTAAAAAAAACTGGGGCGGTCCAGGTGGGTGGTTCCACCCCCGGAACCGGAAACTAGATTGACAATTACCGGTTTCAATTTTATAGAACCAGATTGAATCGGCTTGGTTCCCAATCTGATCAATTCTTTTTGCTCACCCCTTATAATTTTGTGCAATGGCCGATTTTATGGGCCTACCAGGAAGTCAAATAGGATCGGTGGTCCGATTCTCGGGTGGGTTCAAAAACCAATGAGTGATTTTCGATTTTTAGTTTGTGAAATCGGCCCTTCGTTTGTGATTCCTAGTTTCAAGATGGGAACTGACCAATCTAAAATTGTTCAACCCTAATTCTTACACGTATCAGGTGTCTCAACATGATGTGATGGGACGAAACAACAGAGAAGGCGTCTCTGCAAGGAAGGGATAAGAGAGTGACTAAAAACCTTTTGACTTGCTCACAATGGCATCCCAGTAATTTTCATGGACTTTGAGGGGGGTTTTCCAGTGGGACTTAGACGGATCATTTTCAGTCCACTAAGTTTGGAGAAAAAATTTCAAATAAGAGTTTAAGTGCTCTCATTTTCTCAAATAATAACCTAAAATAGACCTCGTTTCGAATAAGGATCTCAAATGGCCAAATTATGTCAAATGATAGTCTAAAGTGGTCAAATCATCTCAAATAAGAATTTTTGCTAGGCCGATGAGCATGTGATTATTTTGGCTTCGGAGAAGGTAGTAAAATATTCTAAGACTCTTTTTTTTTCTTTTTCCCCTTCCCTTCGTAGCCATAGCCAGCCATCCATGGCCTCAAGCAAGGGCTGCCTCTCCTAGGCTTGCGAAGGCAACCTTCGCCCTTGCCAGATTTACTAAGGGTCGCCCTCATCCTTGTCAAATCTGGTAAGGGCGGCCCTCACCTAAGTCCAGCAACCTTTGTCGGCTTGGCAATGGCCGGCGAAGAGAAGAGGAAAATAAAAAAGAAAAAAAGAAAAAAATAGAAATAGGAAAAAATTTTCAAAAAAGTAAAAAGATGAAAATGCCCTTTGACCAAAGAAGTCAAGCCCTTATTTGAGATTGACGTGGCCACTCAAGCCCTTGTTTGAGATGGTTTGACTACTTTAGATCCTTATTTGAAATAATGTTCATTTCAAATCCTTATTCGAAAACTTTTCAAATTCGGAGATGGCAGTCCTTCGTGTTCCGTGGTCAATAGTTTTATGTGAATGTGATCCATTCAAATTTGAGATGTTGTGTATGTGTGGCACTGGCATCATCTCCAAAAGATTTTTTGTTTTGTCAAATCTTACAGAAAACTTGAGCTTACACCTTTAGGACATTTTTACCCTTTGACGAGAAAAGGTCACAGCTTTGCGAACCAGATTTTCTGGCAGCATTCCAGAGTGTTATCTTGAACCGCTGACGAGCTGCAACCACGACGGAGGAGGGAAGAATTGGGTCGGCCGATTTAAAGCATCGGAATTGCGCAACGAGACTACGCACAAGGATGCGCAAAAATAGAAAAAGAAGAAGTCGACGCAGGCAAAAGGAGATCGATAGGGGGTTAGTATAGAAACTAATATTCAAAATTGTCAGAGGATGGAAAGCTTCGATCTAAATTCGTACTCTGCGGTTCTTTTAATAACACAAATTTTATGTGGATCTTTGCAAATTACCCATTTTAGCCATTGTTTAAAATATGTGGTATTATTCATTAATTATCTCTATGGATAGTTTCGGAACTTTCTAGCCAAAGTTGAGCATGGTATTGAATTTACTGCATAATTGAGTATGCATATGTATGTACATCTGTACGAGCTCTCAAACCACAATTCTACTTCAGGCGAGCGCGGGTTGATAGGCTGCCGCTTTTCACTGGCAAACTCTGAGCTCCGCCCCTCCTGTATACATTTGAATCGGCATGAGTGTCGTCGTATCTTTGGGACCAGTAGGTCTTGACATTGGACGGGTGGATACATGCGCATTGACGCAATTTTGAACAAATTTAGGATATGCTGACATAAGTTTGCTAGATTGCACCATGTAATCACTATTGGAGGAGCCATTTAAACGAGGAGCCATGTTAAACGTGGCGCCCAAATCTCCACGCGTAAAGAGAGCGCACGAGCAGGCAGTCAATCGTGTCAATCATCAAATCCGGGACAGGACAATGCCTAACTCACGAGTAAACATTTTTTCTCCTGAATCGTGGATTTAAACTTAGATGTAGTCCTCTTAACAGTGCTTGGATGATCCTTGGACGTGCAATATCCACTTCGACCGTGCAACTTCGAAGCAAAGCATTGGCACTCAAGCACAATGCATGAAGACATTCATTCGAATCGGGGAGGAGAGCTAGGTCCTAGCACTGAGAAACTGATAAGCAAGTAGAATTGCACAACTTGTAGACGTATGGGAAAAATGTGCGGAAGAAAACTTACTTGGGATGATTTGCCTCTGACATACATGTTGGCAAGCACTCGATGAGATGAGACAAATAATGTTAGGCTCCAGGAAGAATTGCAATCTGCGTTTCATGAGTACATGAGCATAAATAGGATCCCTTTTAACAGAAATAATTAGCAAAAGAGACATTCAGAATGGAGAAGGTAACGAATGGAAGATGCTAACTACGGGAAGGAAAAACGATTAGGTCTTTTGCATGAAAAAATGATGTGGATCGTCCTGAAGATAATCTCAAGTTGAGAGCAATTTCTTACCAGATCAAAGGTTTAATTGACTTGCACTAGTTCGTGATCTTGAGACTAGACCCATTTGAATCAGCTTACTTCTCTGTTTCCAGTTGAAGTATTCGCGACTTTGGTCACCAATCAATAAGACTTTTTCGATAGATTCAACAATGCTTGAAAATTCTCTTGAAGGCATCTGCCAATTTTCAGAAGAGAGGAGAAATGTGTGCTTTTGTGTGGGGGGGTGTGTGGGGGGAGAAAGGAATCGGTTTCTTTGACGAAATGAGGATTCAATGAATAAGATGATGAACGAACCGTAAATTTACATTTTTGGGTTGAAAATGGGTTGTTTTAATATTCAAAGATCCATATTCAATTGGGCTTTTTTCCTGCGGAGCTCATGAGGATCCGTGTCCTGAAAAAATGCTTGTGACTAGCAAGGGCTTATCTCAATGAAAGAGCAATTTGAAAGATATGGACTCGGTGGCTTATCAATTACTTTCTAGTAATTGATATAAAATACGGCATGGTCATCAGAAGTACAAAAATGCATGAATTGCGCTCTTTAATGGAAGCATCATATATTAAAGCAAACGGCATTACAAAGAGTCGATACAAGAATGTATGCGATTTCGAATAAATGGGCTAAACAAAATATGTCATAACATCTAATCCACGGAAAATTTTCCCTCTTGTATATCAATGGCAGTGTCGAAAACAAGAAAGCTAAGAGCTTAAACTTAGTTATTAATTGCTTATTAAACTCACCTTCAGTGTTGGGTCTTGGAGAATTTTGCACCTACATAGAGCACAAGAGCTAGAGAGAGAGAGACAGAGAGAGAACCAGGCTTTCTGTGTCTAAAGCTGTTTGTGTATTTTAACATAGCGAAAGTAGCAGTCAATGTTGCTAAAGTGCTTCGAATCTTAGTAAGTGCACTTGCAAATGCTACCGGCAGTCCGACCCCACATGGAAATGCTTGCTCTCTCCTCCTTAGCCCGTCATATTTTACATCCTTCGTAGGCTTAGCGACACGCCCGCCTCGTCTAGAAAAATTGTCGAGTATACAGAAAGTTGCATCTACGGTACTATCGTTGAAAAGCGGGCGGACCCAACTGCCTGTTGCATCGCAGTAGAGTTGGTACTTGGACGTGTATCATTTCCTTTTCTTTTCTTTCTTAAAGAGTGCATGTACAAACCAGCGAATTGGGCCGAAGCGGCTGAACGGATTGCCTTCAATGCATAAAACATAAACGATTATTGCGTTGTTCTGCATATGTGTGGGTTGTGGGGCGGCGTGGTGGAGCGCGCGCGGGGCGCGGGGTACCCCATGAATGTTCTCGACATTAGCGACACACATTCACGCAATCTGTATGGATTTCAATGCAACCCTATCAAGGCCAAGTCTCAGCTTGATGGGCCTTCGCTCTCGCTCCGCAACTTAAGCTCTTCCCTTCTGTATAAGTTAAATCAACATGAGCTAACTTTGAATTCCTTGGGACATAAGTAAGTCGAATTGGAACGGCAGGAAACCTGCACATTTTATGCCAATTTTGAAACCAACTTAGATCCATGCTCGTAAACCCCCCTCAAATTTGATAATTCCACCATGTCCCTAACCACTACGGAGTAGCTTGTGAAACGCCAGCACCCATAAATCCCAATGCAAAAAGGATCCAATCCATAGATAGGCGTGCAAGTCATGCAGGTGTTGATCGCATCATATTCATCAAATCCGCGGATAGCCGATCAATGCAAGTTAGTAAGTTAAACATTTTGTCCGCGAGCACCATGGCAGTTAAAACGTAGATGCCGTCCTCGCAGCACCAGATGCGTGACGGATCCTTGGACAAGCGCAATATCCAATCCAACATGCACGTTCAAAGCAAGAACAACAGCACTCAAGAGAGTGACCGTAGAATTCCCGATCACCGCCGCCCCAGTTTAGTTTTTTTTTTGGGGGGGGGAGGATAAGGGAATTGCCTCATCTTCGGATTGATATGTAGGAAAGTAACTTAATGTGCGGAGGAAGGCAAATTACTTTGGGAGGATCCTTGACAATACATGTTGGCAAGCACTCAAGGAGACAATCATGGTTAGGCTTCAGGAAGAATGCCAATCTGCATTTGGGTAATTTCCTGTAGCATACACATGAGCAGCAAAGAATCTGCTATCAACAGAAAATCCCACTGAGGAACCAGAAGATAGAGAAGAATGGGAGAGAATCGTAATGAACACAAAGATGCTAAACTCAGCAGGAAGGCAAAACACCCTTAGGCTTCTTTCGCAAAAGGTAATGTAGATCACGTCCCTGAAAACCTAATATAAAGGAGAGGAGACGCACAGTCAAGTTTACTACATGAGGTTGATAACAAGTTCGAACTAACTTCCACTAGATCTTGATCTCAAAACTTGGGAACTAATGTTGGAGTCAGCTTACAAACCATCCAAATATTGGCTGCAACTGCCCACGTTAGATATGGTTAAAGTCAGTCACGACTTTGGTCAACAATCAATGAAACTTTTTCCAATAGATTTTAACAAAGCTTAAAGTTTCTAAAGGCTGTTTGCGCATAAGGTCTTACAGAAAAATACCGATCTTGGACCATTCACTATAACTCGATGGAGCGTAGACCTGATTGCAAAAAGCATAGAAAAAGTATATAAATTTGACAAACTAAGCCAAAAAGCAGCAAGTTAAATTGATGAAAACAAGAAAAAAATAGGAGCGGACTTGCAAAATCTGAGAATGCAGGCACCATTAGAGTCATGCAAAAAAAAAGCTCATTTAATGGAATCATTTAAAAATGTTCTCATGCGTGATCGACAATGATGTTAAGCCTTCTCTATGGTCGGCAAGATCCAGAACAAAGCCAAGATTACGTTATCCAAAGTGTAACTCAATAAAGAGTGAGTGGATCAACACAAAGCACTATGGAATAGCAATTTTAATGTGTCATATTTCACCACTGGTCTATGGTGTAGAAATAATGAGGTCAAGACGTTTATTGGAATCTTTATCTCTGTCACTGGACCATCAATGTACGAGTAGAGCGACTATTGCTACTAGATGCGGCAATCTGGTAGCCCAGGCAAGAGCCAAGACCGGTTGCAAAAAGAACGAATATATCCTCTGTATTGTTTGAGACAGGGTCAACCAATCTCTTATGGGACGACGAAGAAGATTAATCCTCTCACCTATTTCGTGTTCAAATCAAGCTTCGCGAATGCAATTCATCTATTATCGAATTATATTAAAAGATCATTACCTGAAAAACCAATTGCTCCATCGGTCTATGCATTACTCATCTGCGAGACCTTTCAATACTCGAATGCCACTGTACCACCGTAACTAACTTAAATAGATCGACAGAATGAATGTTACTTTCAGATATAGTGAGGACACTTCTGTCCCGTAGTTGTGATGGTATGTATAACTGATCTAAAGCACTAAAACACGGAACAATTAAAACGAGGGTAATTCCATAAATAATTGTTAGACATGTGTATGTCAACGTTGTATTTCTATGACCCTTACTAGCACAAAAATACACCAGGAAAGTAACTGTTGGTGCATATCTTGTTGTTTGTTGTTTTGATCTATGCGTTGTTGCTCGCTTGTTTCATCATTTTATTCCCCCCCTCACTTCCAGACTTGACTAATTTCCTCCTCAATTCTATTACATATCTATTACATCCTTCCGCCCCATGTCAAATCTATCTTTTCGCTATTGCGCGCCACAGCCTCCTAATGTTACTCAGGCAAAGTCATTACTTATCACGCCCTAACAAAATATGACCCCTTATCATCCTAAGCTGGCAACCGCTGCATGTGTGTCCCAAAGCAAGAATTCTAGTAGAAGCATACTAAGGGTCAGACAAAGAAGGATTTTGTCAATAAGTTGTCGCACAGTATGGGGGTAGGTATTCACCTAACATTGGCTGAAGCATCTGAATCATTGGCATTTAAGGGGGAAAAGTGTACATTCCCAACAAAACCCAGAAGAACTAGATTAGAAAATAAAGCTATTGCATAGTCAGATAGTAAAAGCCATAATCATTTGAATTTAAATTCACATGGTGATCTCCCACCAAAAGCATCCCAAAAACTCTAAAATACACAGAGTCTTACAAACATCTCAAAGTCACATTATAATGCAGTTGGCTTACCTCCATAGTTGCCACATATTCCCGGGGAGGTTTGCTTTCCTTGTTCTGCAAATCTGAATTAGTTCGAAAAGTTTGCCCAGCTCATAACTGTGCATAAAGTCTGCAATAAAGTTTACAGGGGAGGAAAATCTATCCACCGACTTGGAGACCTGGGACATCATCTTGTTGCCAACGACAGGTCAAAAATTA
>JAGVVM010006717.1:0-14354 GCA_019149425.1 Psidium friedrichsthalianum
TTAGCAGAGTTTTGAGCGTGGATCTATAAACTGCCCTTCCCTTCATATTTTTTGAAGTGATCACGGGAGAGATAGGCAGATACCTAACAAGGCAAGTGTGGACCTTGCAGATTATTTCGAAAATGGAAGTCGTGTTGTTATTCAACATGAAGGTGGTCATATAATTCCTACAAGGTCTCCACATATTGATGAGGTCAAAAACTTCTTGCACCGATTTCTCTAAAGGAAGTTCGAGGTGAGACATCCATCATGTAAATCTTGTTGACTTCTCAAATCCCCATAACTCACTGGCTGTGCAACTTTATTGGCGGCGCCAAAGTAGTACAATTTTCACATACTATTGTCTGCTCTGAGGGGCCGTTTCGATTTTGTTCCCATGGTGTTTCATCACTTTTGTACCACTGAAACTACACTCCTTCAGTGATCTCTTGGGACTCGAATCATTCTAATGTGGAAATTGATTGCTTGAATTTAGTCTTTTGTTATGCCAGCTGACTGTCAATCAGCTCTCGGTTTATAGTTGGCACGTACAACATGGGACCATTGGGTACTGCTATCTTGATCTTGGTTAGGTGGGTGGGTTTGGACATTGTCATTTCTCCGCAAGCTGCCCAACTACCGCCAATCAAATGGGAAACATGAAGGGTGCCTGTTCAATGAAGACATAGACACATAAGGTAAACTTGGCCATTCGTTTTTGCCCCTGCACTCCCTCCGAACGATCCGAAAGCACCATTGTGCATGGAATCACATCGTTGCCTCCCGTCTTTCACACCAGTTTCCTGTGTCGAACCTGCGTGAAATTGATGGATCCGATCGACGTGATCTCTTATCAATGTCTTGATTTGGCAGCACAAGCGTGGTAGAGAGTGTGCATTGATTTGATCTAGCGCTACAACCACTGCCAACTCCGTTGCAGCCACTAGTGTCATGGTTTGATTGCATTTAACTTCTAGATTTATTTGGCAGCACAATCAAATTCTTTTCGGTCTTTCTTTCTGGCATCTGTACATCTAAGTTGTCCGGGCCAACCCAACTTACTATCTCAACATTATGCAGGGGTCAGCTGACCATCACTAAGTGTTGAGATTCAAAGTACGTGCAATATACTTCAGGTGTGTAATTGTGAACAATAAACAGCTTGTGAAAAGCTGTAGGGTAAGTACCTTTGATGCGGTAAATTATCAACTTCTCTGAAATTTTACCGTTGTCATAAGTAAATTACCAGCGCTGTAAAAAATTACCATCATGGAAAAAAGTACCTTCTTTTAAGAACTCCCGTCCGTCCCATCTCCAACCCAACACAATTCAAATGGTTTTTCGGTGTCGCTTTGATACAAATCAATTGAATGTCATGACGACAGGACTGCACCCACAAGGGACTCGTCAGTCCGAGGATGTGTTTAGATATGTCTTTGTCATGAACCTCACTGCCTTTTTTTTTTTTTAACTCTCTATTTGGTAAAATGATTTTATTAACCATCGATTTTCGCTCCAAATAAAAACTTTCCGCCTTATAGAAGAGAAGCCTTCGTGTGGAGAGTAAAAATATTTCGATTGTTTGCATAATGATTTGATAAACACTTTCTTAAAAATGATTGTGTATATCACTCGAAATAATTTGTCAATGAAAGATATTTTCGTTATCTATGACAATCTATGGTTAAATATCTCCGTGAACGGTTTAAATAGTTTTCGTTCGTTTATTTTTATAAGCGATATAAACGATAATTTTTCGTTAAAAAATATTATTTAAATTATTTATTTTTTGCGAAGCAAGGAGACTTAACATTAATTATGTTCTCGTAATCACGCCTCGTGAGTTAGCTGATGTAAGGCAAGATTTCACAAGAAATGAGAATTCTCAACTAAACAAGTTTAGACGGTGCAATCTGTGAGGGGGGCCGACGACATTAGCATTAGCACACGACACGTCAGCCCCCAATAAATTGAGATTGGTTGCCGTTGAGCTACACGCCACGTGGACATCCCCCATTGGCAACCCCCGTCAACCACCAGTCCTTCCGCCTTAATTTCGCCAATTAATGTTCAACCGCACACATGAGCCACCGTGAGACCATCCCCCGAAACAAAAGCCCCTCCTCTTGGCGCAATATTACCTCTTTGCCACCTCTCTTGTCACGCTCATGGGTCATGGCCACTAATTGAAGCGTCTGGCTCATGAGCAGCGCAGGTTTCCTGGGACTGGTCTTCGAGACTACCCATGATGATGATTTACAGACCGCGGGCTAAAAATGGCATCTTCGCGATATTTGTCCCAAGTATTGATGGTAAATATCTGTGCCCCTGGCTATAAAGGCACGACCTTTGTAACTCTGTCGCAGCCCGTATCGTTTTCACTTTGCCTTCCCAACATTCTTGCTGTGAAAGGGAAGAGAGACAGAGAGAGGGAGAGAGAGAGGAGCTGTCGAAGAAAGAACTCGAGGGGAGGAAGAGGAGGGAGACGAGAGAAAAGGAAGTCAGGAAAATGGCTCTGGTCACTGAGGAGATCAAAGCCCAAGCTGAGTTCTACCGTGGGGATGAGATGTGCCAGGAGAAATCCAAGTTCTTGCTCAAGGAGGTGGGGTTGCCCAATGGGTTGCTCCCGCTTAAGGACATGGAGGAATGTGGGTATGTGAGGGAGACTGGGTTTGTGTGGCTCAAGCAGAAGAAGAAGACTGACCACAAGTTTGAGAAGATTGGGAAGCTGGTCTCTTATGCACCTGAGATCACGGCCTATGTTGAGCAGGGCAAGATTAAGAAGCTTACTGGTGTGAAGACCAAGGAGCTCTTGCTGTGGGTGACCCTGAGTGACATCTATGTGGATGACCCACCCACTGGGAAGATCACCTTCCAGACTCCTGCTGGGCTGTTCAGGACCTTCCCTGTCTCTGCCTTTGAGGTTGAGGAGGAGTCAAGGATGTGAGCAAGAACAAGGAGGTGAAGGAAGGTAGTGCAGCTGTGGGGATTAAGGAGGTGTAGAAATTTCCTTAGAGAGAGGAGAACTAAAAAGCAGCTCTTAAAGTATTCTTCTTTGGGTTTTTACTAGTCCTAGTAGATGCTTTTGTTGCTAGTCATGTCTACCGTGGGACATTGATGATGAAAGAGGGAATTCAAACATGGAATAATTTTTAATGCTTGCTGAATCTCATCTTGAAAATAGTCTTTTACTATGTGTTTGCGCTTCGGTCTGTTAAAAAACACTTGAAGTTGGTGCCTGACTATTCATGTTGCAGACCAAACTGTAGGAAGTTCACTGTTAAAAGGTCCTTGCTGGAAACAAATGCTGCTTAAATCAGAAACAATCCGATCAAAAAAAAAAAAATCGGGAACAGAGCTAGGGAAGAGGATACTCAAATCGCTGTGGATCGATGCACTAAAATCTTTGCAAGTACTCATGTTCTTTTTAGTGTCTTTTCTTTCTTGTTTTTTCGTTTAAGCAATGATAGTATTCAGTTCAGAGGAGAGAGTTGGGAACAGGCGCTAGAGTCATGTGTCAGCATGCTTATATGCTTTTCCAGATTCAACATCTAAAATGAAAAGTGGGTTTTCTTTTTGGACTAATGATCTGCATTTCTCCATTAAGAGATGTAAGAAAAGGAAAATTTCATGACCTAATTGACCCTAGTTTCATGGTGGAATTGTACATGAGTTCGGTCACTAACAAAATTACTGAGCAAACACTAGCATTTCTCTTGGATGTTAGTCCATGTCCAGTTCACTTTGGCAGCATCTCAATAGCTGTGTCCAGGAGATGGCAATTTCCTGTTGGATAAGCTTTCTAATGTGAATGGTAGTAGGCAGATGCTTGCTACTCCACATGTAACCGATTGGTCATTTGTAAGGGCATTTCTCTTTCACCACCAGATTAAGCCATGACCTGTAATTAGGAACGTGTTATGACAAAAGTTCAGTTGATTTTGTTTCGTTTCAGATGCATAATAACCTATAGCACAACTGTCAGTCTGTTACCACTTATGTTGGGCGATCAAGTTGGAACATTTGTATGGCGCTCATCAAAGAATTTGGTAGCAAGTTGCTGTTAAAATGACGCTGGAACCGTAAAAGATGTTCCAGAATATGCTGAGATTGAGGACGTGCGCTTTCCACACTCTAAACTCCATGATCTCCTGTGAAGTGACATGAAAGAAACCTGGCTCTGGTGGTCATTAAGTGAAAATCACTACAGTAGCGAATGAGTACACGCAACACTTCTGCTGGATTTCCTCTGGATGAGCCGCTCATATTCACTCTTCAGCGATTGCCGGCCGGACTGAACTATCACGAACTGGACGAGACTTAGACCTTGGGCAAGTGAGACGTCAGTAATGAGATTGCATGAAGTTTTCAAGCGTTGAATTCAGACATCCGACGTTTTCGCCCTTTGTTCTTCCTGATCGCATTTCCTCAAACACGCAAAACAGGTGGTCCGTGCTTGAAAGAGGGAAAACTCGCATGGGGCATGCGAAAGGATCGGTCACGGCAACTTTGTCGCAGCAAGATCCGTCATAGTTTCCGCTTGAGGCACTCTTTGTTTCTGTTTTCCTGCTAAATGTTAAGAGGAAGCTTGAGGGAAGACCAGAAGGCCATTGGGGATCTGCTGATATGCTACAACTTGCCATTAAAATATTTAATGCAGTTCCAGTGTCACTGGACCCTGTTGCTCCGGAGCATCAAGTAAAATTTGACAATCAAGCTCCCTCCCTTAAGAGATGGTTTAAGAAATTCGAGTTACTCACTAATCCAGGAATTGAGCTTGGCATGATGACGATCAACAAGGATTAAATTAAGCTCAAAATTCAAGAATGTAGTTTAAATAAAATTCGAATTGAGCAGCATTTATACATGGTTTAATGGAGATTTTTTACTTCGTTTATACCTTAATATTTTCACTATCGAAACTTAATTGAATTTTTGCTTAATACCACAGAAGTCCCAAATTGGTTCATTTGTATCACATTTTTTCCAAACTAATTTTTGTATCATAAAAACTTTCGAACTAGTAAACTCTTGCCACGTTTACTCCAAACTATTGCACTCGTATCATATTTACCTAAATCAATTTTTTTATCTAAAAAAAATCCAGAGAAATACATTCATGCCAAATATATTCCAAATAGGTGCACCCGTACCACATTTACCTCAAAAAGTTTAAATTTACGAGTGCATCGATTTGAGATTTTTAGTGGCGTACCAATTAGCAAGTCTTTAGTGGTGTTAACTATTGAATTTTCTATTTAGCATTGGATTAACTCAAAATACATGTGTTTTGATGGCCAACAACCAAAAAGAAAAGAAAAGAAAAGAAAAAGCACATATGTCAAAATTGACCGAGTTCAAGCAAAATGAGACCTTTTCCTAATCAAATTGAGTTTGAGCAATTTTTCTTGAAAATTTTCAAAGAAGGGTCCAAAGCACTCTGATTTTTATTAAAGAGGGGTCTAAAGTAGATATTGTTTCAAAAAGAGAGTCTAAAGTACCATATTTATTTCAAAAAATGATCTTATCGAAGGGCATTTTCGTCTTTTACTGTTTTAGTTTTAGTTTTAGGTTTTTTTTTTTTGCCCTTTTCTTTCCCGTTCCCTTGTCAACGCCGGCCTCACTTGAGGGATCCATCGGGGCAGTGGTTGCCCTGGCTTGGGCTGGCATAGAGCGACCCCTCGCCCGGGCGGCATCATGCAAGGGTTGCCTCGCCAGATTGCCTGTCTTCCTGACCAAACCCACCACCAAACACCCAAGTTCCTGATTCTTCAAACCTTTTCCTTTCTCTACCCCTCACATGATTCCAGCTCTCGCTCACCCTTTTCCTGGAAAGTGATAGCCAAGACACAATCAGAGGGCAACTACAGGAGGAACCCCCTTCCCCTGTTTTCCCACTTAAGAAAAGATCGCTGGAATTCTTTCAACTTCTCCACCAAAACCCACCAAGAACAAAGATCATAATCGAATCGAGCACCCATTCTGATCGACTGAGAAGTTCTCGCAAGCTACTGGGTTTGATTCAGATCTTGAAAAGAAGATAAATATCTTGATCGGATCGGCAATCCGATGAGGCAACCCTCGCCTGACGGCGGCATGGGCGGCCCTTGCTTGAGGTCGGCGATGGCTTGGGAGGGGAAAGAAAGAGAGAAAATAAAATGAAATAAAAAGAAAGAAAATTAAATGATAAAAAACGAAAATGTCTTATGGTTAACGTCTTCGAAAAAAAGAGAGCACTTTAGAACTTTCGTTTAAATAAAGTCTACTATGGACATATATTTATGAAAATCGGAGCACTTGAGGCCGTTTTTTATTAATTTCCCATTTTTCTTTCCCGACGAATGATCAGGAACTGTCCGCGCTTCACTAGATGATTGAGCGACGCCACGATGACACAGACTAAGCGGTCGATCAGCAGCACTTCGTCGTCATTCCATGAATTTCGCCAAAGTTCGCAACTTTTCTACGCTCGTCAAGCCAAGTTTGATTCGCCGTCCATCTTTTACTCCCACCGTCACTCTCTCAATCCTAGAGACCCACTTGGGAAGATGCCACAACCTCAAGCAATTCAACCAAATCCTATCTCAGATGATCCTCACCGGGTACATCAGAGACACTTACGCAGCAAGTAAACTCCTCAAGTTCTCCACTGACTCTCACTTCGTCCACGTTAATTACTCCTTTTGTGTCTTTAATTATGTTGAGAACCCAAATGGGTTTTCGTGGAACACGATGATGAGGGCTTTTGTGCACAATGATAACCCTCAAAATGCTGTTTTCCTGTACAAGTTGATGTTGAATCACAATGTGGGTCCTGATAATTACACGTATCCCATTATAGTTCAGGCTTGTAGTTTGCGGTTATCAGAGTTTGAGGGGAAACAAGTGCATGATCATGTTCTGAAACTGGGTTTTGATTGGATGTTTACGTCCGGAACACGTTGATCAACTTGTACTCAGTGCACGAGAACATGGAAGATGCACGGAAGCTGTTTGATGAAAGTATCGTTCTGGACACCGTCTCATGGAACTCGATTTTGGCTGGTTATGTTCAGGTGGGGAATTTAGACGAAGCCAAACTGATTTTTGATCAGATGCCTAAAGAAATGTGATTGCTTCAAATTCGATGATTGTTTTATTTGGAAAGACAGGACGTGTGGTGGATGCATGTGAGCTATTCAGTCAAATGGAGGAATTTTTTTTTTTTCCTCCATTTTGACTGAATAGCTCACATGCATCCACCACACGTCCTGTCTTTCCAAATAAAACAATCATCGAATTTGAAGCAATCACATTTCTTTTAGGCATCTGATCAAAAATCAGTTTGGCTTCGTCTAAATTCCCCACCTGAACATAACCAGCCAAAATCGAGTTCCATGAGACGGTGTCCAGAACGATACTTTCATCAAACAGCTTCCGTGCATCTTCCATGTTCTCGTGCACTGAGTACAAGTTGATCAACGTGTTCCGGACGTAAACATCCAAATCAAAACCCAGTTTCAGAACATGATCATGCACTTGTTTCCCCTCAAACTCTGATAACCGCAAACTACAAGCCTGAACTATAATGGGATACGTGTAATTATCAGGACCCACATTGTGATTCAACATCAACTTGTACAGGAAAACAGCATTTTGAGGGTTATCATTGTGCACAAAAGCCCTCATCATCGTGTTCCACGAAAACCCATTTGGGTTCTCAACATAATTAAAGACACAAAAGGAGTAATTAACGTGGACGAAGTGAGAGTCAGTGGAGAACTTGAGGAGTTTACTTGCTGCGTAAGTGTCTCTGATGTACCCGGTGAGGATCATCTGAGATAGGATTTGGTTGAATTGCTTGAGGTTGTGGCATCTTCCCAAGTGGGTCTCTAGGATTGAGAGAGTGACGGTGGGAGTAAAAGATGGACGGCGAATCAAACTTGGCTTGACGAGCGTAGAAAAGTTGCGAACTTTGGCGAAATTCATGGAATGACGACGAAGTGCTGCTGATCGACCGCTTAGTCTGTGTCATCGTGGCGTCGCTCAATCATCTAGTGAAGCGCGGACAGTTCCTGATCATTCGTCGGGGAAAGAAAAATGGGAAATTAATAAAAACGGCCTCAAGTGCTCCGATTTTCATAAATATATGTCCATAGTAGACTTTATTTAAACGAAAGTTCTAAAGTGCTCTCTTTTTTTCGAAGACGTTAACCATAAGACATTTTCGTTTTTTATCATTTAATTTTCTTTCTTTTTATTTCATTTTATTTTCTCTCTTTCTTTCCCCTCCCAAGCCATCGCCGACCTCAAGCAAGGCCGCCCATGCCGCCGTCAGGCGAGGGTTGCCTCATCGGATTGCCGATCCGATCAAGATATTTATCTTCTTTTCAAGATCTGAATCAAACCCAGTAGCTTGCGAGAACTTCTCAGTCGATCAGAATGGGTGCTCGATTCGATTATGATCTTTGTTCTTGGTGGGTTTTGGTGGAGAAGTTGAAAGAATTCCAGCGATCTTTTCTTAAGTGGGAAAACAGGGGAAGGGGGTTCCTCCTGTAGTTGCCCTCTGATTGTGTCTTGGCTATCACTTTCCAGGAAAAGGGTGAGCGAGAGCTGGAATCATGTGAGGGGTAGAGAAAGGAAAAGGTTTGAAGAATCAGGAACTTGGGTGTTTGGTGGTGGGTTTGGTCAGGAAGACAGGCAATCTGGCGAGGCAACCCTTGCATGATGCCGCCCGGGCGAGGGGTCGCTCTATGCCAGCCCAAGCCAGGGCAACCACTGCCCCGATGGATCCCTCAAGTGAGGCCGGCGTTGACAAGGGAACGGGAAAGAAAAGGGCAAAAAAAAAAAACCTAAAACTAAAACTAAAACAGTAAAAGACGAAATGCCCTTCGATAAGATCATTTTTTGAAATAAATATGGTACTTTAGACTCTCTTTTTGAAACAATATCTACTTTAGACCCCTCTTTAATAAAAATCAGAGTGCTTTGGACCCTTCTTTGAAATTTTCCAAGAAAAATTGCTCAAACTCAATTTGATTAGGAAAAGGTCTCATTTTGCTTGAACTCGGTCAATTTTGACATATGTGCTTTTTCTTTTCTTTTCTTTTCTTTTTGGTTGTTGGCCATCAAAACACATGTATTTTGAGTTAATCCAATGCTAAATAGAAAATTCAATAGTTAACACCACTAAAGACTTGCTAATTGGTACGCCACTAAAAATCTCAAATCGATGCACTCGTAAATTTTAAACTTTTTGAGGTAAATGTGGTACGGGTGCACCTATTTGGAATATATTTGGCATGAATGTATTTCTCTGGATTTTTTTTAGATAAAAAAATTGATTTAGGTAAATATGATACGAGTGCAATAGTTTGGAGTAAACGTGGCAAGAGTTTACTAGTTCGAAAGTTTTTTATGATACAAAAATTAGTTTGGAAAAAATGTGATACAAATGAACCAATTTGGGACTTCTGTGGTATTAAGCAAAAATTCAATTAAGTTTCGATAGTGAAAATATTAAGGTATAAACGAAGTAAAAAATCTCCATTAAACCATGTATAAATGCTGCTCAATTCGAATTTTATTTAAACTACATTCTTGAATTTTGAGCTTAATTTAATCCTTGTTGATCGTCATCATGCCAAGCTCAATTCCTGGATTAGTGAGTAACTCGAATTTCTTAAACCATCTCTTAAGGAGGGAGCTTGATTGTCAAATTTTACTTGATGCTCCGGAGCAACAGGGTCCAGTGACACTGGAACTGCATTAAATATTTTAATGGCAAGTTGTAGCATATCAGCAGATCCCCAATGGCCTTCTGGTCTTCCCTCAAGCTTCCTCTTAACATTTAGCAGGAAAACAGAAACAAAGAGTGCCTCAAGCGGAAACTATGACGGATCTTGCTGCGACAAAGTTGCCGTGACCGATCCTTTCGCATGCCCCATGCGAGTTTTCCCCTCTTTCAAGCACGGACCACCTGTTTTGCGTGTTTGAGGAAATGCGATCAGGAAGAACAAAGGGCGAAAACGTCGGATGTCTGAATTCAACGCTTGAAAACTTCATGCAATCTCATTACTGACGTCTCACTTGCCCAAGGTCTAAGTCTCGTCCAGTTCGTGATAGTTCAGTCCGGCCGGCAATCGCTGAAGAGTGAATATGAGCGGCTCATCCAGAGGAAATCCAGCAGAAGTGTTGCGTGTACTCATTCGCTACTGTAGTGATTTTCACTTAATGACCACCAGAGCCAGGTTTCTTTCATGTCACTTCACAGGAGATCATGGAGTTTAGAGTGTGGAAAGCGCACGTCCTCAATCTCAGCATATTCTGGAACATCTTTTACGGTTCCAGCGTCATTTTAACAGCAACTTGCTACCAAATTCTTTGATGAGCGCCATACAAATGTTCCAACTTGATCGCCCAACATAAGTGGTAACAGACTGACAGTTGTGCTATAGGTTATTATGCATCTGAAACGAAACAAAATCAACTGAACTTTTGTCATAACACGTTCCTAATTACAGGTCATGGCTTAATCTGGTGGTGAAAGAGAAATGCCCTTACAAATGACCAATCGGTTACATGTGGAGTAGCAAGCATCTGCCTACTACCATTCACATTAGAAAGCTTATCCAACAGGAAATTGCCATCTCCTGGACACAGCTATTGAGATGCTGCCAAAGTGAACTGGACATGGACTAACATCCAAGAGAAATGCTAGTGTTTGCTCAGTAATTTTGTTAGTGACCGAACTCATGTACAATTCCACCATGAAACTAGGGTCAATTAGGTCATGAAATTTTCCTTTTCTTACATCTCTTAATGGAGAAATGCAGATCATTAGTCCAAAAAGAAAACCCACTTTTCATTTTAGATGTTGAATCTGGAAAAGCATATAAGCATGCTGACACATGACTCTAGCGCCTGTTCCCAACTCTCTCCTCTGAACTGAATACTATCATTGCTTAAACGAAAAAACAAGAAAGAAAAGACACTAAAAAGAACATGAGTACTTGCAAAGATTTTAGTGCATCGATCCACAGCGATTTGAGTATCCTCTTCCCTAGCTCTGTTCCCGATTTTTTTTTTTTGATCGGATTGTTTCTGATTTAAGCAGCATTTGTTTCCAGCAAGGACCTTTTAACAGTGAACTTCCTACAGTTTGGTCTGCAACATGAATAGTCAGGCACCAACTTCAAGTGTTTTTTAACAGACCGAAGCGCAAACACATAGTAAAAGACTATTTTCAAGATGAGATTCAGCAAGCATTAAAAATTATTCCATGTTTGAATTCCCTCTTTCATCATCAATGTCCCACGGTAGACATGACTAGCAACAAAAGCATCTACTAGGACTAGTAAAAACCCAAAGAAGAATACTTTAAGAGCTGCTTTTTAGTTCTCCTCTCTCTAAGGAAATTTCTACACCTCCTTAATCCCCACAGCTGCACTACCTTCCTTCACCTCCTTGTTCTTGCTCACATCCTTGACCTCCTCCTCAACCTCAAAGGCAGAGACAGGGAAGGTCCTGAACAGCCCAGCAGGAGTCTGGAAGGTGATCTTCCCAGTGGGTGGGTCATCCACATAGATGTCACTCAGGGTCACCCACAGCAAGAGCTCCTTGGTCTTCACACCAGTAAGCTTCTTAATCTTGCCCTGCTCAACATAGGCCGTGATCTCAGGTGCATAAGAGACCAGCTTCCCAATCTTCTCAAACTTGTGGTCAGTCTTCTTCTTCTGCTTGAGCCACACAAACCCAGTCTCCCTCACATACCCACATTCCTCCATGTCCTTAAGCGGGAGCAACCCATTGGGCAACCCCACCTCCTTGAGCAAGAACTTGGATTTCTCCTGGCACATCTCATCCCCACGGTAGAACTCAGCTTGGGCTTTGATCTCCTCAGTGACCAGAGCCATTTTCCTGACTTCCTTTTCTCTCGTCTCCCTCCTCTTCCTCCCCTCGAGTTCTTTCTTCGACAGCTCCTCTCTCTCTCCCTCTCTCTGTCTCTCTTCCCTTTCACAGCAAGAATGTTGGGAAGGCAAAGTGAAAACGATACGGGCTGCGACAGAGTTACAAAGGTCGTGCCTTTATAGCCAGGGGCACAGATATTTACCATCAATACTTGGGACAAATATCGCGAAGATGCCATTTTTAGCCCGCGGTCTGTAAATCATCATCATGGGTAGTCTCGAAGACCAGTCCCAGGAAACCTGCGCTGCTCATGAGCCAGACGCTTCAATTAGTGGCCATGACCCATGAGCGTGACAAGAGAGGTGGCAAAGAGGTAATATTGCGCCAAGAGGAGGGGCTTTTGTTTCGGGGGATGGTCTCACGGTGGCTCATGTGTGCGGTTGAACATTAATTGGCGAAATTAAGGCGAAGGACTGGTGGTTGACGGGGGTTGCCAATGGGGGATGTCCACGTGGCGTGTAGCTCAACGGCAACCAATCTCAATTTATTGGGGGCTGACGTGTCGTGTGCTAATGCTAATGTCGTCGGCCCCCCTCACAGATTGCACCGTCTAAACTTGTTTAGTTGAGAATTCTCATTTCTTGTGAAATCTTGCCTTACATCAGCTAACTCACGAGGCGTGATTACGAGAACATAATTAATGTTAAGTCTCCTTGCTTCGCAAAAATAAATAATTTAAATAATATTTTTTAACGAAAAATTATCGTTTATATCGCTTATAAAAATAAACGAACGAAAACTATTTAAACCGTTCACGGAGATATTTAACCATAGATTGTCATAGATAACGAAATATCTTTCATTGACAAATTATTTCGAGTGATATACACAATCATTTTTAAGAAAGTGTTTATCAAATCATTATGCAAACAATCGAAATATTTTTACTCTCCACACGAAGGCTTCTCTTCTATAAGGCGGAAAGTTTTTATTTGGAGCGAAAATCGATGGTTAATAAAATCATTTTACCAAATAGAGAGTTAAAAAAAAAAAAAGGCAGTGAGGTTCATGACAAAGACATATCTAAACACATCCTCGGACTGACGAGTCCCTTGTGGGTGCAGTCCTGTCGTCATGACATTCAATTGATTTGTATCAAAGCGACACCGAAAAACCATTTGAATTGTGTTGGGTTGGAGATGGGACGGACGGGAGTTTCTTAAAAGAAGGTACTTTTTTCCATGATGGTAATTTTTTACAGCGCTGGTAATTTACTTATGACAACGGTAAAATTTCAGAGAAGTTGATAATTTACCGCATCAAAGGTACTTACCCTACAGCTTTTCACAAGCTGTTTATTGTTCACAATTACACACCTGAAGTATATTGCACGTACTTTGAATCTCAACACTTAGTGATGGTCAGCTGACCCCTGCATAATGTTGAGATAGTAAGTTGGGTTGGCCCGGACAACTTAGATGTACAGATGCCAGAAAGAAAGACCGAAAAGAATTTGATTGTGCTGCCAAATAAATCTAGAAGTTAAATGCAATCAAACCATGACACTAGTGGCTGCAACGGAGTTGGCAGTGGTTGTAGCGCTAGATCAAATCAATGCACACTCTCTACCACGCTTGTGCTGCCAATCAAGACATTGATAAGAGATCACGTCGATCGGATCCATCAATTTCACGCAGGTTCGACACAGGAAACTGGTGTGAAAGACGGGAGGCAACGATGTGATTCCATGCACAATGGTGCTTTCGGATCGTTCGGAGGGAGTGCAGGGGCAAAACGAATGGCCAAGTTTACCTTATGTGTCTATGTCTTCATTGAACAGGCACCCTTCATGTTTCCCATTTGATTGGCGGTAGTTGGGCAGCTTGCGGAGAAATGACAATGTCCAAACCCACCCACCTAACCAAGATCAAGATAGCAGTACCCAATGGTCCCATGTTGTACGTGCCAACTATAAACCGAGAGCTGATTGACAGTCAGCTGGCATAACAAAAGACTAAATTCAAGCAATCAATTTCCACATTAGAATGATTCGAGTCCCAAGAGATCACTGAAGGAGTGTAGTTTCAGTGGTACAAAAGTGATGAAACACCATGGGAACAAAATCGAAACGGCCCCTCAGAGCAGACAATAGTATGTGAAAATTGTACTACTTTGGCGCCGCCAATAAAGTTGCACAGCCAGTGAGTTATGGGGATTTGAGAAGTCAACAAGATTTACATGATGGATGTCTCACCTCGAACTTCCTTTAGAGAAATCGGTGCAAGAAGTTTTTGACCTCATCAATATGTGGAGACCTTGTAGGAATTATATGACCACCTTCATGTTGAATAACAACACGACTTCCATTTTCGAAATAATCTGCAAGGTCCACACTTGCCTTGTTAGGTATCTGCCTATCTCTCCCGTGATCACTTCCAAAAATATGAGGGAAGGGCAGTTTATAGATCCACGCTCAAACTCTGCTT
>JAGVVM010006718.1:0-19573 GCA_019149425.1 Psidium friedrichsthalianum
CCTACTCCACTCGCCCCCCTACTCCACGCACACATTTTAGCTAGCTGAGTCCAGTCGCCTTAAAAAAGTCATTCGTATCCTCCATAATGGACGCGCAATTGAGCTCCACGAATTGACAGCCTCAAGAACAAAATAAATTTAGGGGGTAATTCATCAAAAAAGCCCCTAAAACTATTGTACTTTATAATTTAATTGTAAGTCTTTTAATTTTGAGCAATTTATCTAAATATTTTCACATTTTGATAACTGGGTTCAATCCATCCAATATTGGCAGGAAATCGCTAACAGAATGCCGGGGTCATTTTATGTTAGCAGATGACACTAATGAGGATAACAGCGAGTGCAACACTCATCGTCAGCCTCAGTGAGGTCTATACGACCCTTTGCACGTGGCCTGTTAAGGGCCCTTTGGCCCACTGTCGATTCCTAGCCCATGGCCATTTTCCAAAGGGAAAAAGTAATAAAAATAAAAAATGAAAAATATGAAAATGTTATGAAGTTTATTAAAATTATCCACGGTTAGGTGTCGGACGTGCCACGTAGGACGGCCAAGTTCATAACAGCGATTTTCACCAATTGACCGGGACAGGACTCAAATTGAAAAAAGATGAAATGGCTTATGACGGCAAAAGCATAATGGATTTAGGACTTTGGAACAATTTTCCACAGTTTTCATACTCAAAACATAATGATATAAAGACGATATATCAAAGCCACTAATGCCAGATTATTGAAAACCATCTTTGACCTAACTGCTTAGGTGCTTTGTGTGATAATTAGTTGCGACTTTTGTGCTGGCTTAGCTCCCAGGCGCGGCTTAATTAGCGCACAGGCTTTGGTATTATTTGAAATAGCAAAGCACTAACTCCAAGACAGTACATGGGGGAAGTTTCTTAGCTGTGTGCATGCGGATTCAGACAAATCTAATCCGAGGAAGACGTCCACGACATTTCCTTCTGTTATCTTATGCACTTATAGTCGGCACTGGAATCATTTTCAAACCATTTAAAATACCAGAATCGTTCTAACCATATGACGGCAAAAACATCCCCTTACTTTAAAACCATAGATTCATATCTTAGGACAAAAATTAACCGGCGTAAGCTTAAGAGTCCGGCCAGCCTAACAGTAGGGCCTTTGCGACGGTAGGAACGGTTCAACATCAGCCATGCCTTTTTTTTTTTTTATGGAGGAAATAGGAAGACCGGCTCTAGCGGTTTCATTTTTTTTTTAATTCCCATTTTCTTCACTTGATTTAGGATTAGATTAGAGAATTTTGAAAACGAAAATACTTAGCGAACATTGCCAAAATCACAATTGGAAAAAACCCAGTAATTGGAACACTTTGAATATGAAGAATGGAAAGGCAATTTAAATGCCAAAATACAACATAATGTGCAAGTAAAAAAAAAATCACCACTAACATTTGGGAAGGGTATCCCCCAAATCTTTTCTTTGATGGAGAATGATATTTAATCCATTAGAAGTTGCAATTAAAATTTTTTAGTCAACTTAAATCTTTTGCTCGCTGGGATTTTTCTATTTTTGATTTCGGTATCGTTAGCTAATTATTTTTATTTTTTTTTAATTCTCTAATCTAATGCTGAATTAAGCCAAGAAAATAGGAAGCCTTGAGGAAAAAAAAATGAAACAGGTGGAACTAGTCTCCTTGTTTCCTCAATAAAAAAACTGTGGCTGATATTCATCCGTGCATTTTGGAAAATAATGGTACTATCAGCTAATCATTTTCCTAAGATTAAAACTAACCAATTCTGATTAATTGTCTCATCTAGACGTGTAAATTTGTCGAGCTACTCGTGACCTAGTTAAGCCTGAATTATAGATCATCAAACTCGGTTCGATTCTTGTCAAGAATTTAAATGCTACTGATAAATCGGACATTCGTTCATTTGCGACGTGTAGGTTAGCTTAAACTAATTTTGTGTTAAAACTTGGAATAATGACCGGATCACCGTTGACAGATTCAAAGAGTTTTTGCCACTGGGAGAAACATTCCAAGAAACGAAATTTAAAGAACTTATATCTTAAGGAACATCTGGGGTAATAAAGAACACAAGATGAAGTGTCCTTAAAATATGATGAAGTAGGTGAGGATGTGAGCTGTAAGACCTCAATCATGGAGAAGAGGGCGCCATTTGCTAAAATGCTGATGCACAGCATTTGCGGGAGGTGATTGAGAATGACAATTATAGAAGTAATGTTATAAAAAGAAAAGCAACCGAACATAATAATAAGTAATTAAGTAGCACAGAAAGATAAATCGGATATTAAATTTACGTAATTCGGTCAAGGTACCTCACTTTACGACAAAGGCAGCTCAGGATACGATGGCTGATACAGACCTCATTCGGGTGTGATTTTTATTTGATGAATTCAGAAACAGCGTATGATGTTCAACACGGTCATCCCTGTTTTGAATTCTCTCAGTTAAGAGCAACAGTTCCACGTGCCTAAACATGTGGAGGAGGTTATTTGGCAAATCAATGATGATGAAAGTGCAGCAAGAGGATGGTTTTGGCTTTGTCCGATGGCTAGATTGCATTTTCTAATATATATGTAGGGTTCAAGATGAAAAGGAGGCCGAAGATTTGGATTTCGGGTGAACATTTTTGGGGACATCTGCAATTATTGTATGTCGTGGTAGGGTCTTAATTCATCTGTAGATTGGCCTTTTAGGTTTGGAGGACATATAAAATGCTTTGGGCTTATACAAACTTCTTAAATTACAGTCCTAGTGGCTAATGAAGATTGTCGTTTTATATAGTTTACTATTTCAATTTTTCATTACAGAGTGGGGCGTGTCCTTCGAGATCTGGCTACTCATAGGTCCATGAAACGCCCTACAAGCTCTATGGACCAATTAAATTCAGGCAATCATCTCAAATAGGAAGCCTTAAATTAGAGTAGTTTACATGTAGTTGGTGAGATTTGGATATGTGATTTTTAGTTTTTAAATTGGAAATACCCGGAGACTCAATCATATGTGCCAAATTCTTGAAATAATGATGGCATGTATCTTGCTTCCTCAAGGTTCCCTCTAACAATGAAAAATTAAGACAACATACGAAACAGTGAGCGCAAGTGACACAATGTGGCTAGTCCAATCATAAACCTTGTTTATTATGATAAATAAGAGCAATGCAAGTTCTAACCTTATCACGAAAATGTAACCAAGTCCTAAAACTTGTCAAATTGGTGCAATTGAGTTATTCTATTAACTTCATCCAATTTGACTAATGGAAAATGCTAACATGATTTTTTTTTTATTTTTTTTTATCTACCCTACGTAGCAATGAAGTGGTTAAACGATGTCATTTTGACATTACGTTTCAAGTTTTAGCCATGCCGTCGCCAAATAGGAGAGAAAAAATATTTTACAAATTGGAATTTTCATTAGACAAGTTGGATGAAATCCATGGAAGGATTGGATTGCACAAATTAGATATTTTTTGCAAGTTTTAAAACTTATGGTGCCTTTGGTTGGGGGAAACTCCATAATAAAGGAAAATGGTTTCCCCTATTTAGTCTGCCGAAAATGACTTTGTCAATAGATAAGTTTTAGAGTTCTAATGCACTTATTACTTCATATATATATATATATATATATATATTTGGTTTTTTTTTTGTGGGGGTGGGGGGGGGGGGGGGGGGGGTGTGAGGAGTTAATACTCTCCATTATCTCCGTTTTCGTGAACCACTTGTATTTGTAATCTGAAATTTGTACTTCTCCTATTTCCCTTCCTCTAGAGAAGACGTCACGAATACGAAACTCGAACATACAGAAGAGAAGTGTCATCTCTTATTATGAATTCGCTGAGGATTGATTTACCCGGGAAGACAACCTTGCGACAAGAATCGAATCCAAATTTGATCACCACAAAAGGTTAACTAATGCTGCTCTCTCTGTCTCTCTCTGTAGTGAGTATAATAAGAGAATGTGTTATGTTGGTATGTCATGCATGTTTAGTTCCCCTGGACTCATAAAGCTTCACTTTATATGCAGATGGAATCGAATCATCTGGGAAAGTGTCTTTTCCAATGCAAAAGACGTGAAAGAAAGAAGAAACCTAAGCACTAAAATATGGTATATTCTAAATTGTATTGCGATTGCAAGATGCCGAGGATACATCTTTAGCATAAAGCTCACACGTTGCATACTTAGTGCAATATATATATATTTTGCTCCATTTGTTATTATATTGTCCATTAAAAATCATTCACTTTCTTGCCTTAGATGTGATGTAATGGGTATGCTCAATGATTATAGTCCCTTTCACCACCCAATTAGCTAAACTATGTATGGATCTTCAATGTTTTGATGATGAGCTCCACTTTTATGGTGTATCTAAGAAGGTGGCGAGAGATAATGCAAGGCATCATAATCAGAGCAAAAAGTCATGCAACTAATGAGCCGAACAGATGTGATTAGAGATCTCTAGTCACCTTTTCCTTGCTGAGTCATGAAATCAGTGGACGGATTACCCATGATTTCAAAAAAATCATAATATGATCGACCAAATAATTGCCGGGGGTGGGTCAGGTTGGCCTTGCCATGGCTGGATGAGGCTTGACCTTGCCCTCGCGAGTGGCCAATGGGGGGAAGCTTTGGCAGAGGCCGATGAGGTTCGCCTTTGGTTGGTTCCAAGGTTCGGTGACCAGCTAGAGGAAGAAAGAAGGAAGAAAAAAAAATAGACAGAGAAAGAAAATAAATAAACAACGAATGAATTATGTAGTACAAATAAAATAAAATATTATTAAAAATTATCTGCGCCAATGCCAGCTATGTCACGTAAAATGACTGATATACATATCAGCAATTTCCGGCCAAAATTGGCAAGATGGACTGAAACGACACAGATACAAAATGTTTAGGATCCAATTGATTAAAAAAAAAAGAATCGAGGGCTGAATTAATACAATCATGCTAGGTTTTCGACTTTTTAGATGATCCCCCGAGCAAGAACTCATGCACTTAATAAATCCAACAGAGGTGATAGAGATCTTTAGGCGACCTTTTCCTTGCTGAGTCATGAAACCAGTGAATGGGTTTCCCATAATTTCAAAGGAATCATAATCCGACCGACCGATGGTCTTTGTCCTGTCCCACCATGGTACTTTATCAATGCCGCAATGAAAGGACTCAGCAATTTGTAGCTTGTTACTGTGTTAATAAAGTGTCAAGGTATAAATTATAATTCAGACAAGACCACAAGAAAAATTTGAGAGGGGGTCATTCTCCAGCTGACACTTTGGAGCCAGTTGTCCATTGAAAAATTACGCATTAATTGGAAAAAAAATTGGGTTATCGAGAAGTTTGGAAAAGAGACCCTAAATATTTTCTTGGAACATAGTGGACACATGAACACTGTAGACCCTAAATAAGTACCACAACTTTTTTTGGCTCATCATGAGTCCTCCGCCGAGTAAATCACCACGTCAATTAGTGATGAGAAAGAGAGTCCAAACTTGGGACGATTTTGATCGTCCAATATATAACATCGTCTTTCGTTACGCACACACATTGTCTCCAGAGGTTACATGAAATACTAATGTGAATAGCTTAATGGCCATTAGACTAAGTCATCTGGATTGCATCTTCTCCTCTTCGAAGCACAATTCACAATATTCCTACAACTTGGGATGAGCAAAAGAACCAGACCAGACTATGACCGCCTGAATCGGACCGAATCAGGCGGTTCTAGGTGGTTCCTGTTGGAACAGTTCGGTTCCCGATTTCAATGAGTTGAAGTCGGTGAGCATCGGTTCAGTTTCTTATTTCAATGAGTTGAAGTCGGTGAATATCGATTTGGTTTGGACACGCTATTTGGCATTAATGGTATTCAGCCCTATCTCTTTCATTTTAAAATTTTCCTTTTTTTATAATTAAAATGATGAGCTGAGCCCCACAAGAGACTGCCCCATCCCAACAAGGAATTCCATAGGCCATGAAGTACACAGAGAAACAAAAGGAAAATTACACTAGAAATTCTCGTCTGGGCTGGTTAAGTTTCTGGGCATGGGCCTTTGGTGCCCATTACAACTTCTCATGGCAAGTGGGCCTGTGAAGATCCATTTCGCTCGTTTCTCCATCTTTAAGTAAGCGATTGGAAGAGCACAAAGAGTACAAGTTAGGGTTCTATAAAGTCCAACCCCTTAACGAAATGAGCCCTTAACCTAATTTGGGTTAAGACGTCAGGATTTGCGACCCAGATCCGCAAGTTAACCTTTTGAATTCAAATTAGTGTTCTAAAACGTCCAACCCGTTACCTAAACGAGCCATTCATGGACAGTTTTTCTCCTAATGGGTTGTCAAGTGTCACTTGATGGGTGGTGATTTTGGGTCACAATTGGCAATACGCACGGACAAACTTCCTTCGTTAAGGACACTTGGCACTCCGATAATGTGCATTGCTCTGCGATGGCCTTACGATTTATGCATATGCTTTTTTAGTTAGTGGTAGCACCGTTGTGGCTAGATAGGGTTTAATTGGCGTCTAATCTTAATATCGGGGTGCATGATATCTCCCCACGCCTTGATCTTATTGGGTTAATCATGTCACTTTGCCACGCGGAGTTATCTAATGGGTCATCTAAAACAGTCCTTTGTCATCTAGAAATCATAAACTGGGCATGTTTGCGCGTTCATTTTTCCCGCTACGACGAAATATTGCTTTACATTCATTTTCAGCGAGCTTCCACATTTGAAACTTAGGCTCCATTTGTTTCGTGAAAAATAAGTTTAAGGAAAACGTTTTTCGAATTTTTCGGCGCTTGGTTCGCTAAAAATAAGTCAATCTAGAAAAATACTTTCCATCCATGAAAAAAAACGCTTTCAAAAGCGAGGAAAATATTTTCCTCTTTTGAGTTGACGAAAATATTTTCCCTCATCTTTATTCCCCCAATTCCTTGACATTCATTTTCTTTTATAATTTTTCAATTCTTCAATTTTTTTTTCTCGTTTTTCTTTTCTTTTCTCATTCTTCCTCCTTCCTCCGCCCATGGCTCCTTCTTCTTTCTCCCTTGGCCGACCGCCAACCTCGACGACCGTTCGACAGCTCAGCGATCGGCCATGACGTAGGTCAGCGAGCTCGAGGCTCGAGGTTGGGAGACGTATCTAGCTTGCATTGCCCAAATATTATGATCATCATGCGTCGACTAATGACACGTTGCGAAGGATCACAGCATAATCTTTCGTGGAATTTAGACCTCCTTTCCTTTTTGCCTATGGGGGGGAAGATTTCTTCTTTTTTTTGACAGGTTGTTGAATTGTCCTCTATTTGTACCACGCTTAATATGTGTGGAAAAATGAGGAAAGTCTAGACGTTATGGGCGCCGAAAGCGGGGATTACTTTCAATTGATTAGCGGATGCTCCCGAGCCATGAGAAATTTCTCAGAGCGAAAGAGACGCGGGACGAAGAAATTTCTCGCTGGCCTAGAGTGAGCCCGAGGTCACCGAGACCGGTCGAGCCTCGACCTTGCCTGCCGCTGGCCATCCCTGTGGCCGGCAACTGGCCGAAACCATAAGGAAAAGAAAAGAAAAAAAGACAAAAGAGAAAAATATAAATAATTAAAAATTTTGCTTTTCTGAAAAAATAAAAAATGAAAAGAAAATAAAAATAAAGAATTCTTGAAAGGAGTGCATGGAGAAAAATCAAATCCAATTTTCCGGATCTTTTTCATATTTTAGCCGAACATCGAAAAGTATTGTCATCTTCCTAGAAAATAAATTTTCTAAAAACATTTTTCGAAAACTTCACATTTTTGACGAAACAAACGGAGCCTTAGTATTCGAATCTTGGCTCCATTCTTGATCTCATTGCAAGGCCGAGTAGTCACCCTCCAATTCCTATCTCCTTTATCTTCTTCCTATCGCATATACCAAAAGCAAATTATTGATCAATTCATTGAAACATCCAAAGAAAAAGTTGGTTCTCCTGGTGTCATGAAAAAGGAAACAAAGCAATAACACGGGTAAACGTGGGACTAAGATAGGCTTTACTATGGTCTACATGAGACCTCTACCGAAATTTCGATTCAAAGAATATGTCGAGATTTGATAAGATTTTTGAAACTCGCTTGCGACTCTATTACTCTTGTAGCACGACGACTTGAATCGAAAAGGAAAATCGGCTTAAATGCAATAACGACACTTTATTTTCTTAGCATAAATAAGTTTAAAAAAAAAAGAGAGAAAACTTAAATGCCTCTAGCGTTGTTCAAAATCATGAATGAAGTGGGGTTGGAGGACTGTAAGATAATGTAAATCTCCGTAGCTATCGCCATATTCCCGAGCCATTCACTGTTTTCCTGTGGTCTCTATTTGAGTCTCGAGCGAAGCTTATTAGCATAAATATGGGCGTATCGCTTTCATTATATTTCTTCCATCGAACTATTCTAGATTCCCCCTTTTTGTCTTCTAAAATAATATGCTATGACTAGCCTTTACACCCTTTTCAAACAACAACTATTTTTACACATGCAAACTCAGAGTTCATAGCAGGACACCTCCACTTTTCTTGTTGAGTATGCGAGGTGGAACTTTGACCAGTCAAATCTTATTTAGAACTTTTAACTCTCTCTCTCTCTCTCTCTCTCTCAATCTATGGACCGTCAAAGCATGTCAATCGGTAATGGGGCATGGTTAGATGAGTTCATATCAGGCTAAAATCATTGAATAGGGAAGAATAATCGGTACATGCAAAATGTGTTGTAAATCGAAAAAGGGTTTTAGTAATTCACCAAATTAAAGCATGTAACCTTCGGTTTATGTAGTTGCTCTTAAGAACCTCTCATGCTCAAAAGCTGATAATCCTCCATACAATGGAGATCTTTAAGGAAGATCACTAGAGAGGTCATTCATGATGGAAACTATTTTAGGTCCATAGTGAGCGAGCTTAATGAGCTCATGACTTCTTATATATATACGACATCAAGCAATTACAATGTAAAACTCTAGAAAGTTGTACTGCCGATAACTTGGAACTGGGAATCACGTGATGCCATTAAGACAAACTCCCCGACCAACCCATTATTTTAACTCCAAGCGAGACCCTAAGAGAGAGAGACAGAGAGATTCTAGAGAGAGAGTTCAGTCAAAAGTAAGGAAATCAAATTTTTGATGGAATTTGTTAAAAAAGGACTAGGAAGTTAATAGTATTCTTTCCCCTCTCTTCTAACATAGAGGAGATCTATGGGGGACGCCTTTTCTTCTAGTACTATTGATGCTTGAGGCCATAATTATGTCCTCATGCGACACTTTGTTTGCTGATCTTCCACACACGTTGTAAGTGTCCACTCGATCTCTTCTTGCGCACGATCTCTCCACTGCATGCAATGTTTGTTGCTCATCATCATCATGTTGTTGTTGATCTCTGACCCAGACGGCCTGAGGAGTCACTCATCGGCTCGTCGCTGCAGTCGACGATGGTTGAGTGCTGCGTCTCGTTGGTCATCATGTCGTCCGTGCGGCCATGTCTTGTGGGAACAGGAAGTCGGGCTCAGTTGTAGGGTCTTGCATGTCCTTAGGTAGGGAGTGAGGTCCTTCTTGTGTTTCAGCAAATAATCCACCTTCCGGAAGATGAACATACCATTTTATGAAGCATACGATAGGGATTATTCTAGTGGAATAAGCAAGCCCTCATTGATGTTTGATACTCTGTCGAAATGGTGTTCGGTATTCATACTTTCAATTACGGTGAATAGATGTATTACCGTATTTTCATCTCCGAAATCTTCAAATGTAAGACGCGATGTTATCTTAAGTTACATATTTAATGAAAGAGGGACGTTAAGAGAATTTTTGGGATGAAAAACAGTTACGTGTGTATGTGTATATCTTTTAAGGAACAGACGAGATCGTATCATATCTGGCAAATTGACAGTACGATATCCTCATTCAAAATCCACTTTGTCGTGTTTTTAGGGTTTGAATGAACAGAATTGTTATAGTTGAGGGGATTACAGTGTAATTGACCAGATTTTTTTTTCTCCAGGGATCGCTTTGAATTATCCTTTCCTGATCTTCTCATAATTATGTAAGAAAAGAAAATCAAACAACATGATTGATGAAGAAATAAAGTTACCTTGCACCCTAGAGAGCAATGAATGAAGGGTTCTTGGAGGCTTCTGTCACAGGAAGTGCAATAATTACCCGCACCTTTGAATTGCCTATTCTGTGGTCTTTTCTTGATGAACACCACCTTAGCACTGTTGATCGTGTATGCCTAGATTTCGAGAATCAAGATAATCGATAAGATTAGCTAGAGATCATGGCTAACAAAGTTCTAGGAAAAGCTCTTTATTTGTTTTCGGTATTATTATCGCCGATTGATCATTACTTGGACGTTGGAGCAGTCGATGAGCTTCTGGAGATCCTCTAGCCGGACGACGTCGTGGTACACATAGCGTCGAACTGGAGGAGTCTATGGAAGCGATGGTCGGAATGCAGTGGGGGCATATGCTAACGCAACAATCCAAGCAGCATACATTCTTCTCATTCTTCTTTGCATTCTCATGGTAAGAACACCCACAAAGAATTTCTCTCTGTAGAGCATCCAACCCATGCAGGCTTTTGAATACCCTAAAAGCAACCATCCAAAACCCAAATTCTCATCAGATCATAAGAAACTCAAAGCACAGAGAGAGAGAGAGAGAGAGAGAGAGAGAGAGAGAGAGAGAGAGAGTACTCACCATGGGATACTGATAAACACAAACTACACAGGAGCCAAACAAAGTTGAGGATGTGAGCAAGTGGAATTGAGACACCAGTAATCAAAAGATAGGGAAGGAAGGAGAGGGGAGAGAGAGAGAGAATGGTGTGTGGAAAGAAGAGTATTTATGGAGAATCACAAGAGAGGGAAGGGTATATATTTATTGTCACTTTGAGTTTTGAGAGGACCAACATTTTTGTCAATTGCGAAGAGGGTTTCTATTTTTTCTCAAAAAATTTAATCTTCTTTTTTTTTTTTTAAGGAGAGAGAGAGAGAGAGAGCATTAAAGTAAGGGAGTAAGATCTGAGAGAGAACGTGGGCGCTGTTTCCGTGTCTCCCATTCACTTCAAAATCTCATAAACTAATGTTTATCATCTCCTTGGCTTAAGAGCTATTACTTGCCTAATACAAAAAAAATCATTGAAAAAAACCTAACTTGACCAACCCAGAAAGAAAAAGAAATATTACACGTACCTTGGAGGAGGTGCCTTTAGCTCATATGTATTGCCTTTTGTTTCTTTTGATTCTATGATCTCGAGTTTAGCTATGCAACTTCTTGTTTGTGTGTGAACTTTGAAATTAGAGACATGTACACACATTTATTTTTATTTTACTTTGGTGTGTGTGTTCAAATTACAATTTGTGTCGTGGACCCATCCAGTCCACATGCAATGTAATAATTTATGGAAGGTAAAGTTTGGTTCGGAACAGCCCTTTCTATGAGCCATTGCTCCTGATATTGATAATGATCCCGCAAATTGAAATAGGCTTCTGTTTTTGGTATGACAGCTTGATTTGATGTGATCAATTGCTTATTCGGGTACTGCTTTACTTGCTATCTAACAACATGAGTTGGTCCCACCAAGATTTTCTGCGAATGTGCTCGCATGATTTCGTTACATTGACACGATAGATTCGATCAATCATATCTCATGGAAAATTATGGATACATATATAGTATGATTATACTAATTAACTCCGCTCTTTTCACATCAACAATATTACTACTTCGGTTGGAATTTTGCAAGATCCGTGACAGAAGTAAACAAAGCGACCGGAAAAGCATATATAACCTTTCTTTTGTTTGTGAATAGATTTTTGCTTGCTTCTTCATAAAGGATAATATTTTTTCAATAGGGTGAAAGGGTAAATCAATTTTGAATAAGATTTCGTTCCTGTTGTTCCAAAACTTACGCTATTTACGTTCTCTGATTTCTACACGTACGTGTTTACGTAAAGGTCAACTCTACATCCTTACTTCGAAATGAAGTAATTATCAAGCATAAAGCAAGGCTAGCCTCTGAGTAATAGTTAGAACACTTCGCGAAAAGAATGGTATCGTAAAGGAAAAGCGCATTTGGAAATATAGGGCTTGTAAATAGTCTATAATAACTTGTCAAAACAGAAATATATAGTTTATAATAAGAAGGGAACTTTCATGGAAAGAAAACTGTTGATCCAAAAATAGTTGCCGACTGTAACATGCTAATAATTGACGCTATTTAAATGCAAAATTCTATGAGATTACTGCAACTTTTTAACATTCAAAAAAATGCGTCAGTGAATATTTCAATAGTTCAAATGTCTACATATTGAAATTTAGAGAATTGCAATCCGAGAATATTTTTGACCACACCATGTTAGTAACAGATAATACTGCCCAGTGAAATATTTTCACCAATAATAGATCAGACGATAATGAATATGTTTAAAAGTTGTCGAGTCTTCATGGAAAGAAATTTCAAGCACTAGTGCTTGCCTTTTTACGTGGCAAGTAGTTGCGGATAAGTGCATCCGAGGTCATTAGTTATTTTAACGTGCCGGTCTAAGTTTGCCTCCCTAATGTATGGTCAAAGACCATTCACACCCGAATAAGGGTGCTTGTGATCGATGAGTTACATGCTCTATGTTTGGGGCAAAAGTTTTCTCGAGTGAGAACTAAATTTGAGATCTCGGGCTTCGTGAGGCTAAGAATTTCGAATATTTACCGTTCAACTAATCTGTTTGAATAGAAATATTAACTTAACTGGGGTAAAGTATATGTGTATATATAATTTACAAAGGAGGCAGCATCCCACAACTTTCCCTGCTCACTACCAGTGAATTGAACCTATTCAAGCAGCAGTGGATTCTCTGTGTGCTTTTAGGGATCCAAGAATTCAAAACTCTACTCAATATCCCTTTTAATTTGCAGCTCAGCTAGTTAGTGTGTTCATAGGACCGAAAATTCAGTCCATTTGATGATCCAAATTTAGTATTCATGACCCAAAAACCCTCCAAGATACTCTTATTCAACAACCTCTCATCATCAAACAAATTTCTTATTTCCCTCCAAAGAGAGTGCAATGCAACAATAATCATTATTATTGTCATTATGGGAAAAGTTATCTAAGTATAATGTAGATGCAATAATAATCTCGAGAAAAAAGCTTCGGTGCTTGATCCATATAGTCGAGCGCGGCTTCTCCACGGCTTTAGCAGCTGGCTTATCTAGAAAGTAATTTTATGATAATTTGGTATCTCTTTTGCAGGTTTTGTTTTCAGATCTAGAGTTAGATTTAGATTCGCGTGCCCTTCTATTCTGATCTAAAATAGAACTGTAATTTGCAAGGCATTTTTAGCAACCGGCTTATCTACAAAGTAATTTTATGATCAATTGATATCTTTTTTGCAGGTTTTGTCTTCTGATCTAGAGGTAGATTTAGATTTGTATGCTCTCCCATTCCAATCTAGAAATATAACTACGATTTGCAATGCGTTACATGTGCTTTTTAAACTTATTTGTATTGTCGTCGTCTCTATACAGTGATGGTGTTGGGAGCGCCAAACCTAGGTGTATACCGCATTTTGGGAAAATCATAGCTGTAAGAGAGATATCTTCACGTGTGCTAATAACTTATGTTGATGCGAGATTGGGCGATCAACGGTCGGCTGTGCTTCGATGTTATAACAGATCAATTTTTGTGAAATGAACAAGTCTCTGGAGGCTATACCAAATTGATTTGTCTTTCAAATTTACTTACTTTGTTTGATTTGCATTATAATCTTGAAGTTATGTATCTCTATTTCAAGTGAAATGAAAATTTAATATATATTCCTCTTGATTTTCCTACGTGTCACGGGATACAAGGAGGCAAGGGCCAAAAAGAGGAAGCAAGTGAACGTTAATCACCGATATTTAGGTGTGAAAAACACAATTTTCTAAACTCTGGTGATGGGTCTTTCTTCTCTCTCTCTCTAACCTTTTTGCCCTAATTGTGGTGGTGGGTTTTCCATCAAAGAAATGCCAAAGCAAAAGGAGAGACATGTACGAGGAAATTCACCCGGTTTCGGGAAATCAAACATGGCAACGTTGGACCGACCAACCACTCCACTCACTTGCTCGAAAGAGAGAGAGAAGATCTTGTTGTGTTTGTGAGTTCAAATAATTACGGGTGTTGTGTTGTTTTGAGTGGATTTTTAGCGAACATGCAATCAAGAACACAACTCACTAAGGACAAGAAAGGCCAAATTAATGACCTAATTAATTAGATTTCCCCTTGCTAATTTTGAGGGTGCGTTGTTCATTGCGCCTCTATGCTCCAACCAAGGGCTAATCTTGGGTTTCGATGTGTACTATTATTAAATACTCTATTATTGGGAGACCAATTCCTAATTCGTCTTCCTTTTGCCTAACATTTGGTTCTTACATGAACTATGCCATTGGAAAGTTAAGCATGCATTTTCTCAATCATTTTTGAATGCAAAAGCCTCATATGTTGAATGCAATCATGTCCCAAACTTTTGGATTAATGTAATCAAGTCCTACACTTCCGTTGAAAAATGCCACTAACTCCTAGTAATTTAAATTAGTGCAATCAAGTCTTCAAAATTTACTCAAAAGCATAATTGACTCGTAACTTTTTTATTGAAACTAAAATATTTTAGGATACCACATGGGTGAATTTTGGTCCTATTCATTAAAAAAAAAAACTTGATTGCATTTTGTAAGAAAGGTTCACGATGGGATCACACTGGTCCAAGGATTTGAACTCAATTTCATCCTTATAAAATTTATAATTTTCCAATAGAAAAATGGCCAACAATTATATTAATGTCGTTTCCAAATAATGAATTCTCCACGTCAAATATTTAATTCGAATGTTACCATCCATTTCTTCTACCTTAAGAACTAGAGGAAAAAGCATGAATAAGTGAATGATTGTTAACGAGTACCTTTAGATAATCCATCGAGTGACATCCAATGTACACCTCTCTACCACATGTTGTCGTCACTTACCCTTTGCATATTATAATTTTTTGTGGCGTGGTGAAATTATTGCATCTCGTGATATTTCTTCTCTGTAAAATGATGAACGCGCTCCATGTAATTGCAGTAACCATGGTTATAAGAGCACTTTTATACGATAGTCATTAGCATTATCAAGCCATCTAATAGTCGATTAATGTAACATAATATTTTAATCTTCTCTAGAAATCTTCGTATCCTTTTTTAGCCTAGAAGTTCTGACGAAGCTGGCTAATAGGCATATTGACCATTGCCTTAGGTAGGCAATTCAAGGAGTTTTCAGGTCTAGTTGTCCTCTGAAGTCTGAACCTTCCAATAAATGGGCCCGTATTCAAATTTAGTATTTACATGTTAGTGTTTTTACTCGTAATAGGAAATAAAGTCTTAAATTCACCAATATATTTTCCACGCATTAGTTTAACACCGCCTTTGCCAAATTATGTTAATGTGTTACTATGATGACATAATACATTTAAACACGAATTGAAGTGAGATGTTAATCTCAATTATTATTTCTCGTTGAATCTAAAGTATGGGTTATATATTTTACTAAGGTTTCTTGCAAATAATTAATTGCTAGGTTAATCTTTAGATGTCGTATCATTTTGGATATGCTTGTGTACTTGAGATTATATAGGTCATTGTGGTAGATAAAATCGGCACATTGCTAATAGGCATGCGGCCCTAATGATAAAGGGATATAGGAATGGGGACGTTAGGATCATACATGCAGGGTTCAATTCCCGTGCTTTGCAAAGAGGCAGAGCAAAAGTCAGAGAGAGGAGAGTTATATATAGGACAGACCACAAAAAAATGGGCCCACTTTTTATTTACTAGTGTTATAGTTAAAAATAATGTAAGTTAAAGAGTATTTTGCTTCAATCTCTCAATTTTATTTTTATGAGGATTTATTTATGAATCATTTACTTAATGTTTTTTTTTTGGTCGGATCATTTACTTATTGTAGTTGCCAATTTTTTCACAAACATGTAGATTTGTCCTTTTTTCGAGCCCTTATATTTTGTTTTTGATGATTATCTGCATTTTTTCTCGTTAGTATATATAGAATGAAGAAAACTGAAACCCTTTTGTTTTAGTTTCACATTATGAGCCACAACTTTACGTCTACAGTAGATGAAATGGTATTTTGTGTATCCTTGCCATTGATACAAGGAGAAACAAGCCAATTAATGCTCAGATTTTGGAAAAACTTACACCTATTAGTTTCTATCGATGATACACATCACTTTAGTCTGAAGTGATTGATTTCTTTTCCGCGACACCAATGCAATAGATGCACAAATGTTTTCTATATATATGTATATATGATCGAAAAAATCAAAATTTAGAAATAAACAAGTGACAATGCATTTTTTCTTGAAAAAAAAAATATCATTGAGAAGGCGAGTACAACATATATTTTCTGAGATTTTGAACATAAAATGGCTTCATTACCCAAAAGATAAGACAAAGGGAGAATCACAAATTGTTAAAATATGTCTCAAATTTGAGCTTAAAGTGCAAATCTGAGCCCCGAAAATAGATATATCTTGATCTTGAAATTAAAGATAAGATTTGTTTTGAATATCACGAAAATCTATCTTGATGGAAATGGTGAAAATTATATTTCCCGATCGGCTGAGTCGAAGTTGGATATTTCATATATTTTCTGGATGTAAAATTGGCAGGCAAGATTTTGGACCAAGAAAAAAAAAAAAAAAAAAAAGAAGCGGGCAGACTTGGACTTTGACCGGTTGATCGAATATTGGCTGTGCAGGGTTTCCTTCTCTTTCGTGTTGGAGTTGGTCTCTATTGGCAGAATATATGCATTCAGATTGAGGATCTTCATTGGATGGAGTTGATATGGGCAGAGGATTTCTCGTGAAGCTTGGTGGTGTTTGTAAATTGCATTCAATAGACCGAGTGTTAATAATTTTTTCATGAGATTAAGAGATTATTTCGCTAGAAATTAGGAGCTAAACACCGTGTACGTTATTAGATGTTATTGGGGTTTGGAAAACACTGAGAGTGTTTGAGCGACTCGTGTGTAGTTTGTAATCTCCGTATATCACTTGATCTATAGCAAAATTCGTTGCTCCTCTACACGTGGACGTATGTCGCTATGATCGAACCACGTGTATCTGGTGTCCGATTTATTCTCTCGTTCTATCTATTATTGTTCAATCGCTTGTTTCGTGCAAGAATAATATCGTTCACACATTACAGCATAACATCGAAATCATTTTGTAATGAGCATATGAATAAGCTTTCGGTTAATGGGTGCCTCTTGATTTATCAGAACCGACCATTGGAATTAGAAACTACTCACGTGCAACCTCCATTTACCTAACTTGAAAAACAACTTGCGACCAAAAAAAAAACAAAGAACTTGAAAATCAACTCACTCTATGAAAACAACATTCAAAACAAAAACTTCGAACGAAGGGGAAAAAAAAAAAGAAAAAAAAAAGCATTTAGCAAAAGTTTCAAAGAATGGGCAACCCCCACGTGCCATGAAAAGGTGCATGGTGATATGGTAAAGAAGTACTCACGTGCAAAGGATCCAATGATAAAGTCGACACTAAGAAGAAAATGTCTTATTGCATTACTATATATAAATTGACTACTTTAAAATTCAAAAAAATTTCTTTCTCATAGCACTTTATCAATATACAGAAAGTGTGCCAATAGTCGTGCAATCTTGTTGGTAAAGGAATTTGGAAAGGGGGTGAGGGCGCTAGTATCGTAAGTACGGGGTTCGAGTCCCACAATTTATAAAGAGACGGAGCAAAAATTAGAGATAGGATAGACAAAAAAATATATACATAAAATGCTCAATAAAAAGGGTTTTTTTTTCCCGATATTTTCAAATTGATTAACCCCCTTTTTTGGCTCGATCACGCTATTGATGTGATAGTTGCACTTGCACAAAATACATTTCAACGATTTATTTGTGCAGACTCGTAAAAGAAAAACAAAATAAAGAGAAAGGAGGTGGTCAATGGTCAAAGGAGAAGAAGCAAAGAAGAACAAACAAGAGTTTTAGGTCAGCGGGTGTGCCGCACGAGGGGGATCTCTTTGTCCCCGTCCAAATGTCTCTCTACTATTTGTAAGTCCCAAACCTCCTCCACTTGCGCCCTTCTTTTTTATATTCACTCCCAAGTTTAATTAATTCATAACATGTATTGCTCAATATCATAAGAAGGAGCTCACATTGTAGAGCCCTTCCTCTAAAAGAAAGATCTAAATTGATGCTAGTGAGGTCTTCATGTTCAAATTACTAATTTGATGGACGGAATCAATTGCAATACGTATATATGTGTAGAGCCTATACACGAAAGCTCAGAAGGAATCCGATAAATATCACAATAGTTAGTGCATATAAGTAGTCTTTTCATTGCTTACACGTGATCCATATACGGTGGGATCAGGAATAGTTATTTTTATGGCTGAGCGCATTGAATCGACCGAACCAAGAATCGCTTGGACCCTGACAGAACCGACCATTTCTATCCAATTCCTGGGGCCTCCAGTTTAGTTCCCTATTTGATAAAATTGAAACCGATCACAGTCGGTCTTGTTTTTGGTCCAAGGGCGAACCGGACCAATTGTACCACCCAAACTGGATTGGATAATTTTTTTTTAATAAAAAAACTCATAAATATAAACCTAAATCTAAACCTATGATATTTAGGATACTTTGTATGACTTTCAAGTTTAACGACAACACAATGCAATTAATGAAAAGTGGTTCAATGAATATATCATTAACAAGAAAAATTTAACAGCAAATCACAAAAAAAAAAAGTGACCGGTCTGGTTTGGTTCTCGGGTCCTTGGAACTAAGAACCTTTCCTCCCGGTCTAGTTCCCAATTCCAAAATGGGACCGGACCGAAGCTCACTGAGAATGCCCACCCCTAATTATTTCGACATGCATTATAAGTCCCCATAAATCCATCTGAATATGGAATGGTTTGAAGGGATTCGGAGGAGTAGGTACTTTTCTTAGATATATTTTCTTTTTTCCATATTCACAAACATAGTGCAAAAAGGACATTATAAAGTCATAAAATATTACGTTTCATTCCCAATTTCTCTTCATTTCCTCTCTTTCCTTTGCCTAATGATGTACAGATAAAGAGAATTCGACTTAATTCTAGCGCCATGTTAACCTTGGGAAGCTTTTCCCAAAGAAAATTGCATCCCTGTTACTCAGAGAAGAAAACAGGAGAAAAACTCTTGGGAGTAGCTTGCTTTAAAAATGCCCAAACAAATTGGATCAGTTGCCACGGAATAAACAACGTTTTTTGTTTTTTCTTTTATCACTTGACCATCTGGACCATCAAACATTGGATTCAAACCAATCATTAACAAAAAAAGATCGACCGTGGTGTTGGCCGTTTGCATGTTCATTTCGATCCTCTTGAAGCTCTCAAAGAAGGCCCAAAATATTTATCATTCAGACAAAAATGCAAGCATTCCTTATTGGTAAGAACACAATACTTTACACCTCCCCAGAACTCAATCCCACAATGCTCATATGTCCTCAGAAA